>QHHG01000114.1:0-235628 GCA_004367055.1 Fusarium sp. NRRL 66335 | reverse complement strand
AGCTACTATTAATCGTGGCACATTCCAAGATTATGCTATTGTGATTTATATATTTTACTAATATCTAAGGAGTATATGCAGTTCTCCTGTTACATCTAGATAAAATCTCAACTGTCACAACATTAGCATTCCTTTAAACCGACCATGAAACCAACCCTCGGCACGTGGAAACGGGGTGCGCGGCCGTATCCCGGACACAAAGCAGTAGAAGTGTTTAACGGACAAGAATTTCAGCAATTATTTCTCGATATTACTTGTCTCGCAGAGTACAGAATGTTCAGTGCCGAAGAACACAGACTTGAAGACTACAAGCAGACTAGAACTGGTACTATGGTAGAGCCTCCTCTCCAACAATCGAGCAGCTCAGAACTCCCTAAAGCTGAAAGACTAGCCTCGTATGTTCAGCAATATCTGCCAAAATGCCAAAATAACTAACATAAACAGTCTACGAGGAAAAGGCATCGAAGTCCATGTCGGTAGCCAGCCACCATCCGATGAGAACACGTGGACTCTCCCTGTCAAACTGATCTCACAACACTCGGAATACTTCAAAGCCGCATGCCAATGGAACGTGACTGGTGAGATCTCTTTGCCAGAACAAGACCCTATTGTTTTCGGATTATTTGTGGAATGGATGTATTACAAAACCTACGACACATTTACGCTTTGGTCAAGTCCAAACATCCATGCAAGGTGCTGGGTTCTCGCCGACTATCTTCTATGCAACGAATTGAAAGCCTACGCGATGAGTCGTCTGTTCAAAGACCACATGAACCAAGCCACATTATTCGGGAGTGCAGCGGTAAGCTACAGAGATGTGGAATACGTGTGCAGAGTTACGGCTCCGGACTCGAAGTTGAGGGAGTTCTATTTGGACTTTGTTCTAGATCACTTTACCGATTCGAGGATGCTACGTGGAAACACGGCAGAATGGGATGAAATTCTACAGAATGACCCACAAGCTCGTTTAAAGCTGCTCGAGAAGATAAGATCGCCTTCGGTATGTTATACCAAGAGATTGGAAGACTATCAGAAGGTCAATGAACCTCAGGGCGACTCTCGTCATAGGATGGATGTAGGGCTCGCCGGGTTGTCCATCGCAGAGAAGAAGACGGATATTGCCACAGCGGAACATACGAGCAATAACGAACCCAGTCAGGTGAGCAATAGCCGTTTGAAAAAAGTCGATCCCAATTGTTCTTATATGGAGGGTTAGCCACTAGACAGCCGAGCATAATCTTAGCTAACCTATCTTTAGAGAGCTGAATGTTCTCAATCCAGCCTTGATAATCCGGCCTTCGTCCCAAGTTCTTCACCAAGGATCCACACACAAAATGCGAACGGGGGAAATGCCAATGGTATGAATGGAGTGAATAGCGCCATTAACAGTCGTCCGTCTTCGAGCGGAAGCGCAACCAGCAACGAGTCAGAGTCAGACGGAATAACTGAATGAACATTTCTCTAGGGTATTATTCTGGGAGCTGGCGGGATTGATCTTGCTGGAAATTCTAGGTGTGTGGCTATATAATTACGGCTGGCAAGGACCTATTAATTAAATATAGTTTACAAACCGAAACAAGGGCTACAACTTGCAATATCGTTAGAATGCGCGACCCCGATATTCTACCAGTCTCAAAACGGTAGTAGTAAGCGCTGCATAACGTCGCCCCACCCATACATACGATTACTCCATAAATTCATAGCAGCACCTGGTACACATTGATCGAGATATTAAGATATGCCCTTCATAAGATTCTATTCAGTAGTCTAATAAAGGGTGACTTGAAGTCTTGGAGATGTTTAAGAGACTGGAATACACAGATCCAGTGCTAGCAAACCACTTCTCTATATACAAATCAGGTCGCATGCCAGAACGCGAAAAAGAATTAAAAGATACAAACATCGCCTGGTCTAGCTATGTAAAACGGCAGATGCGCAAATAATGTACAAAGAATAGCTTGCGTACTGAGTTTAAGCAGAGTAAACACAGGCTACGGGGTTCTTGTCCTTAGTGGTGCGGACAGTGATGGGAGCACAGTTCTTGTTGCCACCGGGGTTCTTGATGCCGACATCGGCCCAGAGAGTGTAAGAGCCACCAGCCTTCTTGCTGTTGGGGCAAGCGATGAAGCCCTTGCCGTCGAAAGTGAGGTCGCCGTTCTTGGCGATCTTGAAGCCCTTGGTCTCGGCGTTCTTGGGAAGGTTCCAGCCCTTGTCGGCGTATGTGGCGTAGCCGAGAATACCCTGACCCATTCCAGAGCGGTCAAGGTAGGCCTTCTGAGAGGTCTTGCCCCAGGTGTAGAGGTTAAGTTCGCCAAATTTGTTAATGTTGAATGTGACCTCGTTCTCGGTCAGGCCCTTGTCGCAAGCGGCGCCCTGGTTCTTGACCTTGAGAGCAAAGCGACCGTTGGTAGCTTGGAGAGCCTTGTTGTTGATCTCCTTGTTGCCCTTGGAGAGAGCAACGGCGTTGTAGCCATTGACCTCGCCGGGAGCGGCGGCAGAGACCATGCCAGCGGCGAGGACGGTGGTGAAGAGGGTAGAGAAGTGCATGTTGATGGTATTTGTAAAATGACAAGAAGAGTCTAGGTGGGTTGAGTTGAATTGTTTGAAGAGGTGAAAGTTGTATGTGTGGAAGTTTTGTGTGGAAAAGAAGTCGAGAGGTCCAATGCATCTGGTCTTTATAGGCATTGACATGATGTTGATCTTCATACTATGCCGTCACTGCCGGAATATCCTTCTCTGTACAACGGGGCAATACGAGATCGGCTGATGGGGCGGGCTGGAACTCGTGCCGCTAGCTCGTATTTAGAACAAGGGGCCCCAGTTTAGTCTAGAACCTACTTCTAGAACGCACCCGGCAGTGGGCAGTGTAAACTATAAATAGATCACTTATTTACCATTATTACTGACATTTAAAAAACTTATATACTGGAAGGTCAATAATATAGTAATTGGGAAAATATCTATAGCTGACATTTCCAAGATAGAGCCAAGGTATTTTAAAATATAGACTATCTTTGTAGAGAATTATAATACGCCCTGTGATGATTGCGGTACGTCCTGCTGCTTTCTTGATTCTTTTCACGACACCTGTTGCATAAGTTGCTTGAGGTATCTAAAGGTCTCCTTCCACATTTCTTACAGAACCCTGCCCTGAGACGTTCCTGCTCGAGCACATGCCTCTGCTCGGAACGGTGAGATTTGCATTCTAGACACATCGCGGTTGGTGGTTCTGTCTCTTGTGAATAACAATTAGAACAGACGCCATCTTGCTGCAAGTGATGTAATTCTTCTCTAGATAAGTATTGGCGGCCCTGATGTGTAAAGCAAAAGAGACAAGGAGCTTCAATGCGGACCAGACACTTCATGCAGTGTCGTAATTCGTCCCGTGGTGAGAGGCCTCGGTTAAAGAATGTGCAGCTTTGGCAACGTACGGCGTAAGGTTCAGGCGGGTTTTCGCAATTAACGCAAGTAAGCGTTCCAGGTGCCCAAGGGAGAGTAGGCCCAGGAGAACCTTGCGGGTAGGTCTGAAATTGGTTGTATCTTTGACTTTCTGGATACTGGTCGTATTCTTGATTTGGCAAATATGGCCAGCTATGGTGGCTCGGGGGGAACTGCTCGTAGGGGTAGATATCCCTGCCTCCATTCGGGAGAATTTGCAAGGTATCTTCTTCTCCATATCCGAAGCTTGGCTCCTCCCACTGAGTCTCCTGAAATTCCCCGAGGTATCTTACTGGAGCACTGCTACTACTGGTATTGCCATATCGATAGTAAGGTTGGGATGGATCCATAATTGGAGTTTGGTATACTTGATAGGGTAGTTTGGAATATACTAGTCTAGTACCTGGAAATAATTTGTATAGTAAGATAAAGTTCCAGCAGAAAAGAGAGGTGGACCTTTTGACGGAAAGCCTGTTTTATACTTGAAGGCCTTCACTGATGGACTGAGGAGCATAGCCGTGAATTTAAGACTTATATGCTTCGAACTCTAATCGAGGTAGTTGCTGAATAATGTTATTCACTGCAATTAGTATAACTTTTTGATGGACTGTAACACTGTGTTTAATAGTTCCCGACCGATGTTTGGGATGGGAGGGTGAAAAAGACTGGAAAGATGAAAGTAAGCATGGAAGGGCATTTTGTGTAGCAGCAACCTTACGTTACAGTAGGGCGAAAAAGGTCCCATGCCACCATCAGAGCCGTGATGCTTGACGAGTGTCTTTTAATTAAGGAAAACTTGAACATCTGTTATTTTGAGCGCAATGTATATTGCTGTGTATTGCTATATAGTAGTAATTTTAACCCTCGCTGAATTTTACATGAGTTTCACTAAGTTAGATATAACTAAGCAAGGACGAAGTAGCACTAAAAGAATGGATACATAGTAAAAAGTCGCCAACTGATTATCTACCCAAGAACAAGTGAAACTGTCTTCAGATCTAATTTCTCCCACTCCTCTGCTATCACCTCCCCGCTTGCAACTCGGTAAGCGATGCCATCCTCCCACTCCACCCAAAGCACGAGGTAAGTGTCCTCAGTCTGGGGGTCGCTGAATGACATAGTTTCTTGATTCCATATCCTAGAATATGTTTTCAGTTTACATACCGCTACTGCATCAACAGACAGTCCTGCTTCATTTCCATTCGCACGCATCGGGAAGCGATCCCTAGATTCCTCGTTTACCAGATCTAAAGTCCCAATCTTTGTTCCAGAACGGTTAAAAAGAGATGCTGCTAAGCTCCATGAGTTTCGTAGTTTATCTCCATCTTCTCGGAATCCGTATAGCGTCGCTGTCACCGTCTCGCAGAACAAGTACCTTGTCTGCTCGGGCATGAAAGGACGTGTGGATTCTTGGATGCTATTCACAGGGAATGGGTAAAACCATTCCAAAGGTTCGCCGTTCCATTCACGCATCGATTCATGTTGGAAGACATATTTGTCACATCCATCAGGGTAAAGGCGTGGTTTGCCAGATGTTGGTGAGTTAATTGTAACATCTCGGCGCGTCCAACCAGAAGGCATAGGCTTGCTGAAGTCTTTGAAAGAATTCCGTTTCTCGTACCAGGTCGAACGGATTCTTCGTCGTTGCTCTGGTGGACCAAACGGTAGATCGCTTGTGTACCATTCGGTAAGCGGAAATGCTTCTTGAATACTGTCGTAGTTAGTAACCTCAATCGCCCTCTGGCACTGCAAAGCCACAGAGCCTTTCCACCCTAGCCACGACCACGATGGGAGTCCAGATGATGCAAAATGGTTCTCGATAGGCCTCCCCGACGGTAAGCGACGTTGGAGGTTATTGGCCCAAACTCTCCAGCCTAGGCTATGTTCGAAAAACATTTCCGGAATCCCGTAGAGAAAACCCCCTTCGAATGATCGACTGAATACTGATAGCAGACCAGAGACAGCTGGCAGGGCGTCTTCCTCAAATGTTAACAACCTTTGGTTATACGTCTCCAGATATCTCCTCATCGACATTTCATGGGGGAAGCCAGCCATCACCACGTCAGACCAAGACGATAGTTCGTCATCGATCTGGGTATACAGAGCCAGCTCTTCGTGCCACATCCTGCACGCACAAACCCAATGCAGCTCATCGTTATAAGACATGATCTTTCTCTTGGATAGAGCATATTCTTGAAACGTCCAACCTCTTTGATAATAGGGTTGAGGCCGAGAAGAAAAGTAAATCATCTCATTCAAATCGCAAGTGTTTCTAACAACGATTGTCTCATCCCCAAACGGAATAATGTCTTGACTCGCCTCCCGAGGGCCAGATATACCAGGTAACCTAGATAAGCCAGACTCGGAATCGCCATCTGCAGCAATGATAGTTACAATTGCGTTGGCATAGATGGCCCCCATTAATTTGAGTTGCTCCGAAGCAGTCTTTGGGTCGTGATGAGTGATGCAGAGTGAATCAGCCCACAAAAACCGCTCCTCAATTATGGTGGTCATACGCATAGCATGACGAATCGTCAGTGAGATGAGGCTGGAGAATTCCGGGGTTGTTAAGGCAAAAGGCTCCTGCATCCTGGTGAAGTCGCTCGAAGTGATGCTCAGTTGAGTATACTTGCTGTAGGTGTAACTAATTGCAACGTAGTTGCCAGTGGTATGACCAGGTACAATGCACTGGTTTTGCACATCAATTAACCATGCAGGTCGTACAGACCACACTTTGAGAGGGTTGTCGCATTTGGGCCCATGAGAAGAAACGCATCTGTGCTTCCACTTCTTGACAGTTTCGAGATCAGCAAAGTCCAGGTTTAGCAGTCTTCCATTGCCAGGATGGTTGTCGACATTGTCTTTTTTCACCAATAGTAGATCTCGAACATAGCCTCCTTCGGACAAGGATTGGGTAATAGCTACGCTGGAGCCTTTACGTGGTTGATTGAACCCCATCTCATCCTCATCCTGTAGATCCTCCTCGGAGTTGAGAAAATCGACGAAGCTTTGCACGAGTGGCCGGTGGTTGGGACAAGTTGTTGAAAGCGCTTTTTTATAAGTCCCCAGGTTGATTTGGGGTGCAGTCTCAGGGTCTGCAAATTGGTGCCATATGGCTTTGCAGGTGGAGCAATCGTCTACCCATCTCGGCGAGTAGATTGCGGGGGCTTCAGTTTCAGATACCTCAGCCATAGCCCGTTAAAGAGAAGGGTAGACGGTACTGGGTGTGAATAACCCAGCTCTGGATCTGGTGCTGTGGCGTGTGTCCTTAGCCTGCTAGAAGTGTGGCAAGTACGAAAGAGGTTAATCGTAAGTTTGCTAAGAAGCAGGGCGGCTTGAATCGATTGACCTGAATGGGGATAGGATAAATCGCGCACTACGGGGGATCAAGTCCACTTGACCGAAAAACAGATGATCTGACTGGACCTTTTGACTGGATGCCTGGATGCGAGGCCATAATGGATCCAATGAGCAAGGGTTGGGAACATCAGGTTCCGCAGAAGCGCGGTTTATTTCCGTTTTATTCTCCACTAAGGACGTGGAAAGAGGAACATACAGCGAATCATCTGGCACCTTTATGCTTGAGGCTCTTGCACACCAATCGGAGCTAATCGTTGTTGTTCCAGGGCCCCTTCTTGATAACTGCTGATCTGTCTCCACGACCCTGCAAATGTCCAACCATTTGAATTAGCCTGGACCGGGTAATGGATCCTACTCCTTCAGCTGAACTGACCCTGGACTCATCAGGCAGGGTTAGCCGAGGTAATGGCCTCTTAATAACCCAGAGACTTCTCTCATGACCGACATTTCCACATCGAATCCAAATTTCTCCTCTACCTGTCTTCCGCCATGCCTCGTTACCTTTCAATCCTGCGTCTAGTCAGTCTCCTGATTATCATCAGCCCTATATCAGCGGCTAAATACGGGTACATTGAGTCAAAGGATTGTGTGGACCCATCAGGCTATGAAGAATGCTACAAGTCCGGGGACGCTGCGCGCAACGACTGCATAAACAAGAATTGTAAAAACAAGAACAAGGATTGCATCAGCGCCTGTGACTGCGCATTCAATACGTGGGTCATTCAATGCGCCCTGACCCATTGTTGGAATAAGGTAAGCTAAATGAGGGAACTCAACGACAACTGGACTGACAAGTTGAAGGTGTACAGTTGCGAATACCAAAACACGGTGCTTGAGCTGGGTGGTAACTGCGCCAATGAGAAGTTCGAAGGTATCCCTTTCTTCCCAGCACCCGACGATGCCCCAGACGCTTGCTCATGCAACCTTGGCAAGGTTGTTACATCTCTGAACCGTGCTGTGGAAGAGCTGGACACCTGTATCGAAAGGAACCAGGACACCTGGGACTCACTGTCTATTGATGAACAGGGGGTATTTATCAAGGCTTGCAAGTGCTGCACAAGCAGCGGCATACTTTCAAGGTAAGCATCTCCAGAACACTGCATTACGCCCAATACTAATTGTTGAACTAGCTTCTGGGATATCTGCCCCGATACAAAGCCCTCACTCCTAGGCGCCGACGAATACTGGAACTTACTCATCTCGCAAGACGAAGATTATCCTCAATGCGGCGATTACAACGATGTCTACAGCTGCGCGAAAGATCTTAAGTTCACACCACCGGGCAAAGATAAATCGGCAAAGTTCTACGGGCCTGGTGAGCTTCCCAAAAACGGAACCAAGACCTTGTCCAATATGGAAGGCACCATCACTAGCCCTCTTAGTGGTGCCACGTTTACATGGACAGATGGACCCATCGAACACCCTATCACTGCGGCGAGTGTCGACGCGAAACCAACAGGCAGCTCGGATAAGAAGGACGATAAGGATGGTGACAAGAGCGATGAGGCAAATGAGACCGGGAAGGAGGATGAAGAGGACGCAGCCTCAATCATGTCTCCTCCCGTGTGGGCCCTGGTCTGTTTGGTATTTGCTTTGCTTCCTTAAGAAAAACAAAGTATATAAATAGCTTATCGTAACAATGAATGCTTTTGCATTATAAAAGTCTATACACACCCATAGCCTATTACATGTACCCGTACTACTAACCACGGCTTTTTCCCAGGCATTGAGCATTTAAGGTAAAGATTTTGACGGTGTTCCATCTTCCATGCCAGTTCACCTAAAGATCCAACGACGCTCCGACCTTCTAAGGACTTGAGTTCCGTTTTGAGAATACCCTTAAACGTTTCCATGACTAGCTGATTGGCACGGCGGGGGTTGGGTGCATTTACGTCAAGGCTAACGCTTGTGTCAACTGCTGTTCTCCTTTCCACGACAATATAATGGTCGGTCATCATGTTCCCTTCGAAAACGCGGACCTGGTCTACGGCCTCCAACATCTCGACTGGGAATATGCAAAGGCAGTCTTTGTGACTTAGAAGATCAATCATGCCGGCAGAGGGACGTTCCGCCTTCCCTGGCTGACTTTGCGGCACTGCCAGAAGGTCAGCTATCTACAAAATACAGCTCATGAGCGCTATTCATAGTTCTGGGATCATACCTTTTTGTTCGGTTGCACGCGTCCTGCTTTTACTGCGACTCGCCTTGACACTATTCTGTCGCGACATCGCCTTCTTAGCGACAGTGCCCTGTGCTTCCGGTGCTGGCGCTCGCTCTGGAAATTTCTTTTCTTCTCGGAGATACGGAACAATGTATTTGTTAACAAATGGCTTCGACACACCAAGAAACATAGCGTCATTAATAGCGTTCCGCATCCTCGGAATGTATTCCTCTCTAGCTGGGCCATCTTTGGTGTAATTCTCACTGACGTATACAAGTGCTGAGACTTTGCTCCATGGGGAACGCCTTGGAACTCTATTGTCATTACCCAGTTCTTGGCGCAACTGTTTCAGCAAAAGGGCCAAACCGTCTGTGTTGAAGTCTGTGTATTGATCATGAGGCTGGATTGAGACCTTCATGACACGCTTTTGGTAAAAGCCCTTTGAAACTCCTTCATTGCGATCCAGGGCACGTTCGTCTTTAGCATCGATTTCGTAGAGAAGACCTTCAACTGAGTGATTGCCGTCGGATTTAAGCACACTGGCGACACCTCGCTCGTTAATATGCCATCGGTATGAATCAAGAATGGCGGGTCCTTTAAAAACACTTCCAGGACAGCGCTGGGCCATTTGGGCAACGCTCATATTGCTTCCGTATGCGAAGTAGAGCTTGCTGGGTGGTTGTGAATGAGGACATGTTGGTCGGTGTTGTGACGGAATTGATGTATTGGAAGAATACATAGCAACAAATCTAGTTAGCTATCTCAGTTGATTGAAGTTGGTGAGAAGGCATGAGATTTTAGAAAATCTTGGAGGGGTATGAGCTGGCAGCCCGATAAGAGAAAGCCAATGGTTAGGCTGCAAGTTCTCCACTGCGAAGAAGGGACAGCGATCTGTGGGAATACCATCGGAAATAACATCTATCGACCCCGGCGGCTCGGCCCAATGCTCCTCTGCACAGCCTCAACTGTGGGCTACTTACTCTGCACGTAATTTTGGAAGCAGGGAGTTCCCGTGAACCAGACCACCAAGAAGAAAGCTCTTTGTAACCTTATATGTAAGCTTAGTCCAGTGCAGAATAGCTGATTATCATTCATTACACTTCGCCAAGCCGCCAAGAGTCTGTTGCCAGAGAGAGTCTATGGGTCCGGAATAAAAGGTTCCGATAAAACCCCTTTATTAAAAAAATCCCATTATGACACGACACAGAGCTATCAAATCACAACCAGACAATTTCGATTCCACTGCACTGCCCCGAAAATGGGCCTCGACTTTGGCAAAGCCGTCGGCACCGCCTGCGCCACATTTGCCATCACAAACGTCGACGACATATTCGTTCTTATTACATTTTTCACAGAAGCGTCCACCAGCCAAATCCTCACCCCTCTCAAAATCGCCATCGGTCAATATGTCGGTTTCACGGTTATCATTGCCGTCAGCATGATAGGATTCGGTGCATCCTTGCTTATTCCCGCCGAACCAATTGGATTTCTTGGTCTTATTCCCATGTTACTCGGCATCAGGTGGCTTCTTGGTCTCATCTTCAAAACAGAGGAGGATGATGATGATGATGAGGATGCGGCGGTTGAAATATCCAGGACTGCTGGGCTGAAGAGCATTTTCAAGGTTGCTTCCATGACAGTGATGAACGGCGCCGATAACATGAGCACATATATCCCTCTTTTCTCACAAGCAAAAGGAAACGAGGTCGCGATATACGTTGTTGTGTACTATATCTTGCTCGGGGTATGGTGTCTTGCAGCCTATCTTATCATGAAGCAAAAGCATATTCTACGTATTGCCCAGAAGTACGCAGCAGTTGTTGTACCATTCTTCTACATAGGCCTGGGTATATTTATTGTTGTCGACTCAGATTGTTATCCGTGGTCGATTGAAAAGATTGACGATGATGTCGACACGCATCCGGGAAAGATTGTTTTGGGTGTTGTAACGGCTGTTCTAATGGTAACTTGCATCAGTTTGATGCTTTGGCTTAAGCTGCGAGAACAATCTGCTCAATCTGTTCCGGATGAAGAAGTGTCTGACGTTGAGAGCAGCTCCCAACCGGAATCACAACAGGAAGTCTGCAACGGTTCCGATCAACCCGTTACCGTTCAATCGGTTCAACCCGGCACCAGCGCAGGACAGAAATAAGATTTAGTACAATAATATGGTCAAAGCTTTGATCCTACTCATCCTTCCATCCTTGGGTTTTGTTTTGGTGGTCCCCGTTGCTGAAATTTCTTGTTTGTAAAACACCCCGTTTGAGTCGATAGTACTGTGGGAGCGCCAGTCTGTTTCTATGCTAGCGCTTGCATCCTTACTCAATCTGTGTTAAAAGCAACTGGCCAACACCATACCTTTACGGAGATAGTCTGTATGAACTATCTCAGCTGTGACGGTTCAAGTGTCATACCAGGTTCCTGGATCAGGGAACCAAGGTCCCTAAAGGATGTCTCCGGTCGCTTCTTATGTTCAAGGGGAGAGCAGCGATTTCGATTGCTAGCCCAAGGATGGCGGAATCGACGCTGTAGAAACACTAGAGATAACAGCTGAAGAAGGCTTCTCAAATAAACCTAGCTCCAGTTGTTCGCTTATGACAGTTAAACGCACACCATCGCCATTGGTTTTACAAGCGAATGTGGCTTTTGACTAATTTTCTTATTCCAATGCTTGATAAGTGGAATCGTGATAAGGCCGGTATTACCCCAGATCAATGCTCTCCCAGTGGCTCGGTGCATGTGGATCATGACTCGACAACCGAAGAGGGCGGAACTTTCCGCGTGTGCCAGAGTTCCAGACTGAGTCCAAACTAAGCCACAAAACACACCGTGGACTAGCTCCGTCAGCCTTCAAACGTCAACGAATGGCTTCATAAGCCAGTCATTACCGTGGAAGGCCCGAGTGACACTAAGAGGCTTCTAACCCTTCAGCTCGGCGCGCCATCAACGCCGCAGTGGGGCAGCGTCATCGTTTACTGATTATTCTAACGGTAGTTGCTCGAATCCTTGTTTCAATACGCCCGTCTGTCAGCGGAGGTTGGTGAAAAGGCTTGTTCAGAAACAAGATTTTCTGACAGGTCGTTCCTTGGCACATCTTCTGGAATGATTCGAAGAACCTCTATCTGCATGTCAGACGGGTAGGTTTGCTTTTTTTGTGAACAGATTACTGGGAATATCCCCTTCGCTACTGATTCTTTTTGGGAGTAACAAATAATGCCTCACTACTGGTAATGACCTGTCTGCCCCTGTAGTTCATTTGTACTTGTTGACATCGCTCCAACTCTAGGTCGGCTATCCGAAATGCCGGAGGGGCTAACCTCAGCCTGCGTCACTAGACCCCTGTAAATGGCATTTGAGTGCTGATGCAAATCAACTCCAAGCGAGGAAGAGGACTCAGGGGTTTGTTTGACTAAATGTCAATATACCAGTCATCCAACGATCCCGATTGGCTGGCAATGTTCGTTGCAAATCGGACTAAGTATTGCGTACTGAGTGTCACAGAAATGAGAAGCGACCCCTTTGGCAAATGAAAAGATTTACCCACTTCGGACCTCCGCCTTGAGTTGATCTCCCGGGAGTCCAGAGCATCACTTACAAGGATCACACAGATTAAAACAATAATCTGGTTACGGATGTCCAAACAAAGAATGCTCTTACTAGACCCATCGGCCCGCAGTCTGTCTGTACGGGACTTGGTAAGCAAGCTAGAAGGTGCCTAAGAGTGGCTGGTCTGGTCGGAAGACCGCCGGGTTGATACACATGATACATAGCGCAAAGCCAAATTACACGACTACCTGTGCCACTCCTGCTTGAAAACGCCACACCAGAGATAACGGGCGAAGACTGACTCGCGATGCACTTGACTTAACTCGAATGGAAGTAGAATGAACAGGAGTTACCTTCCCTAAATATATGCCGATGGAACTTTTGCAAATGGATCTATATTTCGCGTCTTTCTTTCAGGAACTTTTGTTTTGACAGCTATGGTCCAACCGTTCCCCATTTACCTGCCCCGGCAGAGGGAGTTGATCGCCACATGGGTAATTCTGCCTATGCTTTCGAATTTTATCGTTGGTCTTAGGTTTTATGCCAAGACGAAGACGAGGGGCGCTTATGGGTGGAGCGACTGGATGATCATAGCATCTGCTGTAAGCTATCCGGCTGTTCATCATGCTCGTGCTCTAACACTCTTGGCAGTTCTTTACCGACGTCTTTTTTGTCTTTCTTATTCTGAGTGGGTCTTCCATTCTGTGCATGACCGCACGGACTTGAATCGAGACTCGATAGCTAACACATCTGCCGCAAAACAGTGCTTGTATACGGGGGCATTGGCATTCCTGGATATCCATATACCAGCACCACAGAACCAACTGATATTTCGTTGATCCACGATCAGGTACGTCGAAAGTTATGAGGCTTGTAATCATCCTTTTGGCTAATGGATATCGTGTTCTAGATCGGCTGGGCAAATAATGTGGTCCTTGTCCTCGCAGTCTACACCTGCAAAGCATCAATTCTTTTCCTATATCATCGTGTCTTCAAAGGCCACAATGGTCCAATGAAGATCATCATCTACGGGGCATCGGCCATTACAATGATCTGCTTCTTGGGAAGCTTCATCGGTTACCTTGCCGCCGTACAACCGATTGAGAAATGGTGGGCTTGGGGCGATGCCACAGCAGAACAATTCCTGGCCATGGCAAACATCAACATCGCCTATGACGCCCTGACGGTCTTTACTGACTTCTTGATCTTTGCACTCCCGCTCAAGTCCATCTGGGGGCTGAACATGAACCGCGGAAAGAAGATTAGTATCATCATATGCTTCTGCTTCGGCTTGATGTAAGTGGTCTCCTACCATTGACAAGATCATACCAAAGAATCATTGCTGACATTCGATATTTAGTACCTGTCTCATTTCTCTTGCTCGTGTCGTCTTCACACGTGGGTACCAATGGAAAGACCTATACGACGAAGGAACCGTATGGTCACTAGCAG
The DNA here is from genome assembly GCA_004367055.1 of Fusarium sp. NRRL 66335. Taxonomy (NCBI): domain Eukaryota; kingdom Fungi; phylum Ascomycota; class Sordariomycetes; order Hypocreales; family Nectriaceae; genus Fusarium; species Fusarium sp. NRRL 66335. The sequence continues at coordinate 221,671 of QHHG01000114.1, read as the reverse complement.
GCGTTGAGCCAGTGGCAGGTATCATCTCGGCATGCCTCCCTGGCTTGCGTCCACTCATGCCCAAGACACTCAAGATGTCCTCCTACGGCACTTCAGCAAAGCCCAGTAGATTCAGGACTGGTGCTACTACCACGACGGATAATGCCAAGCGAAGCACTATCAGGGATCCTAACCCATTCACGGTCCTTGGTGATGATAGCTCGGTGACAGAGTTCCGACATGTTGTCAGACCGGTCGCTTCAACGTCAGAGATAAGCGATGAGTATATTGAACTTGAAGAGCGGCGACCGAAGGCCTTTGATGCCTAGGTAGTGGCTTGGGCTTACTTATGTTCGCAAGGCTATAATTGCGAGAATTACAAGAATTACCTTTCTACTCACTTCATAATGATCTAATTTGTTCAAGTCCATTAAGTATGGTAATGCTTCCTGGAAAGGAAGAGAAGTTCATTGTATACCGCATATAAATATTTCAAACTAAAGTAAAGTGCCAACTGAAACTGCAGCACTCAGTCCTACTTTCGACCACCGAATGAAGGGACCCACCACCAGGGGCCTGCTTTCGCCTTGGGCGCAGGCCGCTTAGGCGGAGGCCTGAGATCAACCGTGACGGAACGGTGCTTAGTGGGACGCATAGTCCCATCAGGTAAGAGAGAAGCTAGTGCATCCTTAGAATGCTTCAGAGTCTTAAGGTCTTTGATGATCTGTTCGATCTCTGCTTCTGTGGGCGCGATCTGGTCGCCAGATTCAATAGCCTCCTCTATCTCTTTCTTCTGGCTTTTGTAAGCAGCTTTGAGATCTTCATACTCAATCTGATCCACAGCTGCGCCCGATTGCCTGGCTCGCTCGATCACGTAGTCCAGATACGCAATTGTCGTGTCGTTGTAGGCGACCATGGCACCTTTTTTGAGATATACACCGAACTTGGCAAGAGCTCGCTTGATCTGAGCATCCTCACTTCGGAGCTCCTTCACCTCTTTATCAAGCTCGGCCTTGAGTAACTCGGCGGCCTGCTTTGCATTATTATTCTTGAGCATAGCCTCAACAGCAGTGGCATTATCCATCTTAGTCTCCTTTTTGATGAGATCGTACGAGATGTGCAGGTGTAGCTTCCATCCGTGGGAGCACTTCCTGCAGTCTGTGCCCACGAGATCGAATGCCCAGCATTTTGCGAGCTCAGGATGCTCTTGGACCTCCTGTGGCGTTTTAACGTAGCAAGCGTCATGACAGATAGACTTATACACTGTTATCTTTTTCTTGCTGGTGGGATCATCGGGATCGTCCTCAAACCTGAGGCATTCGGGGGCGCCGCAAACCGTATGGGGGTGAATCAGGTGACGCTTCTTAAGCACCGTCTTCGTGATGACCAGCTTGTCTTTCAGCTCGTCGATGTCGTGCTTGAAAGTCTCAATCTCCTTAATCTTAGCCCGGAACTTCTTCTCGTTGTCCTGAAGATTCTTGGAAAATTCGAGCATGGGCTTTGCCATTCCTGTGATGAAGGTCCGCGTGCGATTGAGACTGAGCGTCATCTTGACTTCGTGAGTGGGAAGCGAAAGTGTTGTCTCAATCAGACGTCGCGCCCCCTCAGATGACTTCTCCCAGCTGGCCTCAAACTCGTGTTTATTCGGCATCTCTTTGCCGAGCTGCTTGTACGCAGCAAGGTATCGGAAGCTTTCGGAATCGAAGAAATAAAGAGTAGGATCCCAAAGCTTGATGCCAGTGTTTCGCTTGCTCAGAAGAGCTTCTAGAGGTTCGCGAGTATCACCAAGCAAGTAGCCTGTGCTTCTAGAATTAGTGAAGCCAAAAACAATATTTTTGTTGGTATCCTTGTGAAGATGTGAAAGAAGCTCAGTAAGACAGAAGTCGAAAGTTGGAGTTAGACGTGAACTATTGGGCTTCATCAGAAACATTATAGTGTTCAGCTTGTCGACAGCCTCCAGCGTTTCCAAGATATCCTTGACGTTCTTATAGTCTTGGCTGAGACCACGTGTGTCACCGATGCCTGGCGTATCGATCAAGCGAATTATCTTCCCATTAACTAGGAACTCGTACGTCACTGACTTCTGCGTCGCCGAACTGCCTCCCTTAGACTCCTTCTCGAGATCAGTCTCCTCTCCGACCCGGACAGTATGGCGCTCGTACTCCTTGCCAACTTGCTCCTCATAGTGAAAAGCGCAAGGGATAGCATATTTGAGACCAGGGGCTGCCATTGCCTCACCCAGCTAGTCGTACAACATGTAGTTGATAAAGGAGTTGATGAAGGTTGACTTTCCGACGCCTGTTTCTCCTAGAATCAAGATGTTGTACTGTTTGCTTGGTTTGCACGCCTTGAGCGACAGAAAGAGGGCCTTAGTGTCTAGCGCTGGTGTAAAGTCGAGTCCGTGAGTGGGATTTTGACATTTGAAAACAGCATCTGAATACTGAAATCCACCACAAGCGCAGTACAGCTTGGAGTCCTGGGGATAGAAATAAACGGTATCCTTGCAGGCTGGACATATCCAAGAGAGTTTCTCGGTCGAGGAACAGGATTCACTTGGACAAGCAATTTCGACGTTGATTCTCTTTGAAAGCGCGACAACGGGAAGCGAAGAGTCGACCAGACTCTCTTCCTTGCACCCCAAGAGGGATTTGCCAGACAGCTCTTCAGCATCGGCAACGAAGTCTTCGATGCTGACTCGACCCTCCTGCCACAACTCGATACGAGGCTTCTCAATTGGCTGCTGCTCACCAAGATCGTGGTCAATCACGATGACAGTGTAGCTTGTCTGATTCTGAGCCAGGCTCATGATCTTGCCATAATTGGCTTGCCACTCTGGAGATTTGATCGCTGACTCGTTGTAGTGTAGGACGTAAGCGTCTGACGACTTTCCCTCTAGCAAAGGCATAAACTTTTCAGGGTCATCTGGCAGGTACGTTGCACCATGGGCCTTTACTTGATCCGCGAAAGCCATCTTGTCGGCATAATGCGAGGTAATGGACAGCAGCTGTTCTGGACCTTGATCGGACTTTGTGAAGACAGAAATTGTCTCAACAATAGGAGATGTGCCATCACCTCTGCGAAGGTTTTGGACTTTCGTAGAAAGAGTGGGTTTCAGCGCCATTTCAGCGTCTTCCGCAGCCTTGATCCGAGCTTGGGCAACCTGAAGTTGATTCCCGGGGACACAGAAGGAGTGACACTGGAGTGCATTGGCATAGTCTTGAAGGGATTGCTTCGTCGCCTCGAAGGTATCAAAAAGACCAAGGACCTGCCGAATACTTTCCTCGTCCAGAGGCTCGTAAGGGACATCAGCAGAAACTTCCTGTTCGACAAGCCTGGCGATTTCTTGTATGGGCACCAGCTCATAGAAGAGCCGCTTGCCTTTGCCCGCAGCTACTTTCTTCATAGCATCAGGCACCTTGCGGATGTACTGGCAAACACCATCATAGGAGGTTGGGAGCGCACCGCCTGCTGACACGTCGACATTCAACCGAAACTCAAGCGAAGATGCCATTTTCTTGAGGTCCTCTGTGAGCTCGAATTCCGAGTCTGTGTATACATCCTTGATGGATGCAAGGACCTTTTGCAGGACTTCAGCACGTTTGCTGTTATGTTCGTCGATGTCTCCGCCTTCGGCGGTATTGTCTGGACTACGAATAGTCACAATGCTTCTTGCACCCCACTGAATGCCGCAAACAACATGAGTTGCCTCATTTTGTTGAAGTGAATCTACGTCTAAGATCTCACTCAGATCCACGTCGTCGAACACCAATGATTGATGTTTATTGAGACTGCTGCAGATCGCCGACGCTTGCAACATGCGACTGCTCGTTCTGAACAGCGAAAGGTATTTGGAACTCCCGCTGAAAGAGACCAAGTCGGTGAGGCAGCTCACGCTGAGTTCTCCGTCGAGACCTAGCTTTGAGTGTCTCTCCTCAAGAGAGTCATTCACGGTGAGCTCGCACTCCGTGGTGACTTTGGTCTTGACTTGCATGACTTCGGCAGGGATGTCGTCAGAGAAGATGGATTGACCCAGAAACCTATCCTTACGAGCATCGTAAAATGCACCAAGACTGGCAGCTGCACCAAGAGCTGGACGGACTTTGACTGGATGGGTCATCTCTGGATGGAAGTAAAAGTATAGTTACAGGGTTTGTGATTGTTTGGAACTCGCGGTAGGATTGGTAGCAAAACTCACGACGTTCTTCACAAATAAGTCAAGGGAAGAGAATTATACCAATCACTATGGGGCTGGTTGACGACATTACTCTGGCGAGATACCCGAAGAATCCATGGGTCCATGGAGGGCTTTGTGACTCCATGGACCCACCGATTTATTGTTGCATGCTTCCAATCATGAATGCATGCTGGCAACGCCAAGCAATGTGAAAGCCCTACAAAAAGACCCCATATTAGATACAACGCTGTACAGCTAATGCATCCTGAAGTTCTAAACGGTAGACTATACGACGATCAACATAGCTAGGTGGGGTATCGGTGAAGGAAACCCAGGCTTTGCACTGACATTGTTCTAAGACGTGTGGCCTTGACCTGGCCGGCTGAAGTTTATGGAAGTGATGGACAAGTGGGTCTATAGAACTTGCAGCCTTACAATCATCACCAGCGGCTAATACGCTCTGCATGGTCAGGCCTCAAGGATCGGAGGCTTGGGGGTGGATCGGCAGGCCATTTATGTCGACCCATGCATAAGTAGAACTAGACAAAGTTGGCAAACCGATATCAAAAAGCTAGGGTGTGGCCTTAGAGGTGTCCACTGGCCTCTAAATGCCTGGCTCCATGTTGCTGAAGGCAGAGCAAGTGGGGAGATGAGACTACATGCAAGAAGGACCGCATAATTGAGACAATAATCTTCTGATAATTGGTCAAATGGTGATGTTGGAACCTTCAACGACGTCAGGTTGGCCACCATCACATTCCGGAGTGGAACAAGATGAGTGGAGGGAGGAGGGTCATACAAAGCGGTCAAGAGCAACGATTAGCACGGATGAATACATTGGATGTCTGTACAGAAACAAGAATTCATGCTTTGATTTAGACGGGAAGGAGAAACGACAAGGAATCTGCCGGTAAGACTGTCGACTGAAATACAGGACGAACGACATGATTGGTGGGCAAATGAGACCGAAGTGAACGAGTTCAGAGCTTAAATGATAGACTCCACTATTGTATATGTAAAAAAATAACAACGAAACACAAGCTGGACAGCACATGATCATCGCTACCAACAGGGTTTGCCACGTCACAGTAACGACCAGCCTGTTTCTGTGTCTTTAGCTTGGCCCTCTCCTATTTGTTGACACCCGTGGACTTCTCCTCAACAGGTATAGGGGTCTCAGGCTTCAGATCGTTGCCCCAGATAACACCCAGCCGCCAGATACCGTCCTTCTCAACGCCATAAGCACCATTAAAACTATTACCCCAGAAACCCTTGATGTATCCATTCTCCATCACAGGATCATAGTCAGTAGTAGTCAGGTTGCGGAACTTCTTGGTACCTCTTGTGGCAATCCTGCGCGGCAGGCCCTCGGGAAGAGTATCCTGACCAATGAGACTCCTTCCGCGGTTGGTGTAGAGTTTGAGGGCCGTGATACGCGGTTCGGCTGGAGAAGCGGTGTCAAGCTTGTCACCCTTCTTTGGCTCCGGCTCCTCGTCTGGTTCGTTCTTGGCCATTGGCACGCCTGTCTCAATAGAACAGGCGATGATGCGCTCCTCTGTCTCAAGATTGTCCAGTTCAATATATTTCGTGCCATCGCTGTGCGTAGTTCCGTGAATGCACTGCAGACCATTATTATACTTTACCTGTAGGCATCTGACTACACCATCTCTTACTCCAACACGAACATTGGCAATGCAGGAGGAGAATTTCAAGAAGTCGATGTCGTTGAACGGCTGGCCAGTCTTGGTTGAACCCACTGGATTTATGAGCCGGAAGTATCGACTCACACCAGGGCGATCCCTGGTGATATCTGTGATGGCAAGACGCTCCGCGTCAGAAAGATCATCCAAATTGGCGACAAGAGGAGGATATGCTCTTCGCTTGCTTGGCTCGATCAGATCCTCTCGGAGTGGGGTTGATGGTTCCTCTTCGAGGGCTCTGATAACCTGCGCATTCTGTTAGTATAATCAACTCATGGACAGGGGTGACTCATACGGGAAGGCGGCTTTTGAAGACCCGCGGTGGCTGGAATGGCTCATCTCGACTCTCGTCTGCCGCAAGCGAAGGGTCTTCAGTGATATTCTTAACCTGTGCGCAGTCGCCAAATTAGCATGATATCGGAGAAAGTCAAAAGGCAGCTAACCTCATTTACAATACGAATCATCTGAAACCGAGCGGCTCTTCGAGCTCTGTCGAGACCAGCCAACGAAGCAGGGAAAGGATCCTCATTATCCGCGTCCTTCAGCTTCGATGTCGGAGCAGCGATCTGCTGGCTTGCGTTAGGATCCAAGTGGAACACTTTGATGCCGTTTTCAATGTCGAATATGTCTATTCACAGGTCAGACCAGTTCGCTCCATTTCAATTAACTCTTGTATCCTACCCGAAGACAATCTCTTCAGTATCTACCATGATTCAATTAGTAATGAGGAAGAGTCTAGAGATCTAAAATAACTTACAGTCTTGTAGTCCATATATGTGTCCATGAGCATATTCGTGTACAATTGCGCGTTTTCGTACTGCATGCGGCTAAAGGAAGCAGGCTTGAGCTTGACGAAGCTCCTGAGTCTCTCATACTTGGTAAGGATGGCGCTGCTTTCGTTAGCACTCGCCATGATGTTCTTAACGACCCGGCCACTTACTAGGTGCGCTGAGGTGTAACAGCCACCAGATCAGGGAACCTCGCCGCGGCACTCATCAGAGACTCAATGTCCCATGGCTCATCAACTAAATTGCAGGTTATTATCATGAGGCCTGATGGTAGAAGGCTTATTTGACAACATACTAGGTTTGATGAAACCACCTCCTGACCAGCTGACCTGCACGGTAGTCTCGGTGTTGGTGGAGATATTTGACTTGGCTATATCGACAGCTGCTTGGGCATTGATCTCTGCAGCACCGACTGTCAAAGCTACCTTGGCCCTATCAACTTGTTAGACAGCGCTATACTAAGGCAATACGGGTGTCAATACTCAGCCTTAATCTTGGTCATCTGCTCCTTGTTCAGGACCTTCATGCTGACAAGCGCGTTGAATTCCCCACCCTCGATGAAGCCTATAAAAAGAGGACTTGGTTAGCAAAACGGTATTTGAACGAGGGTAAAAGCATCAGGCTTTTATTGGCCGACTCACCTGAAATGAAGCTGTCGCCAAATACTTCTAGGAAGTTGGTAGAGTCGACTGAGCGAAGGGGCTGATAGATTAGAGCATCTTTCATATTTATAGTCTGGTTGATGACTTTAACACTGATATAAAAGTTCAAGTCACTTTCGTGGAACTTATCAGTGTTGATAAAGGCGCCGCGTCCTGAACCACCAATGGATCCATATCGAATGGAGAGTGCACCAGAGATGTTCATGTCGTCGGTGATATCACTATATGCACAGGTCAGCGCGATTGATTACCTTTCAAAACAGTGTTCGAAACGGCAAACCTAAGCTTCTCGACGAAACGCGAGGAGTATGTGACAATCTACCGTTGATGAGCATCGATGCAAGGTCTGGTTAATGGTATCATTCTCACCTGGGATGGACCTCTTGTACCGGAAGGCTTGTACTCATATTGTCTGGTTGTCTTCCTACCGAGGTCCTCGCCAGCCCTGCGACCTTTGACGAGTTCAGGCTTCCCCAACCATGCGTCACGTTCATCCTTGGTGTAAGGTGCGAGATTGGCAGCTTCTTTGGCACGTTTGTTGGCCTCAGCCTTTCTTGCACGCTGTTCGGCTGCTTTGCTCTTGTTCCTCGGCCTTTTCGCGTGTCGGTCGCCTTTCAATCTCATCCTCCTTCTCTTTCTTCTCCTTTTCCTTGGTCTCAACCTCCCCGAGCTCGCTTTCCTCCTCGCCACCCTCCTCGGATGTGTCGACGGGCGTGTCACAGCCCTCATCCTGCGAATGAGGCTGGCCAGTAGCTTGTCTAGCAGTAGCGACAGCCACGGTGCCTTGCTCGTTATTGCCAGCAGATATCTCAATGGGTTTTCGCACTTTGTCTTTAGACCTGGCTGCAGGCTCTTCATCGTCGTACTGAGCCGTGATTGGGGTATCGTCAACCGGAGACTGGTGTTTGAGCGCTTTATACGCCGAGGGACCTATCATTGCGGCCCGGAGATCGGTCATGGTGGTCCCATCGTTGGTGATGTGATTCTCAGGACGGCCCGGGTCCACAATGACGGCGTCATCAACACAGATTTCTTGGGTGTAGGAGTTGAACCTTGGGACATCATGTTAGTAACGGCGGAAAAGGATGATGAGATTTGAATGCTTTACCCTTGACCCAAACGCATGGCGTTGTTGTAGGGGGCAATGAGGAGGCTCATGTTGTCACAAGTTCTGCAATGTTGACAGAACCAGCAATCAGGATAAGTGTCAAGTTCGGGAACGTAGGTGTGAGAGAACTGTTTGAGAATAGAACTGAATTACAGTAGGCCTTCTAAGATGCTACCATGTCGGCAGGATGGCAAGTAAATACAACCTAGCCTGAAGAAGGATATGATCCTGTACAAAGCACGATGATTCAGCTGCCGAAGATCATGCCTTTCCTGCTAGTATCTTTCAATTGGGAATAGTGGCTTGGAACTATCCACTTTTCACCAGCACGAGGAATCAGAACATATGTGACTTCTTCTGCATAGATACGGTAATACCTTGGCTGAGGCCCAGACCCAGAGCAGGTCTTTGCTCGTTTCGGACGAGTCAGTTGTTTCAGCAAGTCGGAACAAGTTCAATTTCGCCACCAAAACACGTCGTCACGGGTACTCCCGCTGCTGCGTTAGGCGCCAATTCTTTCAGACGTTGCGTGGCCAAATTTCGTTGGAGAATAGCTGGCTACAGTGGGGAGTTTCCCAGCACATCACAGCAAAAGATCTACAGCGGATAGTGCCGGCAACCCCTAATCCAACACGACAATGCCCGATTCAGTTACAGACATGCCAAGAGGTAGGGATGGATGGATCATCGTACGGATACAGACTAGACTAATAGATGTCTGAGACATGGAAATAAGTGGGGGTTGTTGTTGAAAGCCAACAGCCAAACGTTACAAACATGATGAGTGGGCGCACCACTCCTGATTCTCCTGCCTAAGCTCAGGCAGTTTCAAACGCCCACTTTCCAATGACTTTCAGGACACTTGACATGTAGTTTTTCCTTCTTCAGCCTGTCCGTTATTTCGTATATCCAGTTACCCTACACAATGACACGAACCCAGGATGCGCCTGTCAGCCTCTCGCAAAGCACCGATCTCAACCTACCATTGACACTGCCATGGGGTCCATTGGAAATACCGATCACCCCTGGAGCAACTATGTTTTCCAGTCGGTCTAACTCGGCAGACCCCTGGGCACACCAGTCTCCCTTTGATCACAAATCCTTACGGGGCACAGCTCTGCAATACAATAACTACGACGGAGGAAGCGCAACTTATCAATCGTCTAAGGCCACGAGCAGCTCTACTTCCTCCGAACACCTCAGTGTATCCTTCGGTATAGCAGTCGGAAATGGGTGGCTCAATGCAAGCGTCACGGGAGGCTACGACAAGGATACTCTGGAGAACAATGATGGTGCGCTTCCTTAGCCAATGTTTCTATCTCTTTAATGTTAAAAAAAATCATCAGACCGAAAGTTCTCTATGCGAGCTTCCTTTAGATGCGGTTGTGTCATGCTTTCGGAAAGACCCCGTCTTTCGAAGGAAGCTTGTGCAATCCTCAGGTCTGTAGGCGGCCTTGAGGAGTTCAAGAAACGCTACGGAGACTACTACGTTGCTGGATATCGACTAGGAGGCGACGCTGGGGTACTTGTCAGTGAGTCGAGGTCTTCGAAGGCCGAAGAGCTTGAGAAGAATTGCCTCACGGTTGCGGAGCGAGCGTCCAGACAGGTTGAAGCCACTGGCTTGGTTTCTGGAGAAGAAATTGGGACTGAAAGACTTGAGAGTCTTCTTAAATCAAATCATGTGGTTGAAATTTGCTTGCTTCCTCTTTGCCGATTGCGCGAAGTAATTAAGTTGTCACTTGCCAAGGATCGCATCTAGCTAAAATAAGTATACTATACAATATTACCCTTCGTTTATTCTAGCATCTAAACTTAATATTACTATTAATTATTTGTAAGAATAAGCTATTAATAATAAGTTATTATATAATTACTAGCAGTTTATATCATATTTACTTAATTAAGTATTAAAGCACAAATAGTAGTATATAATTAATGTCAATTAGATACTTAGTACTAGTGATGGAATCCACACTCCTTGCCTGTTCCTTAGTGAGAAAAGGGTCTCTTACGATAGAACTCACTCTCTTCAGGTTTTGGCTCGCAGGGCTCGTCCACAACATCTGGATCGAGAAACCATGAGGGATCGCCCTCAGTGAGGGTGATACTCGACCCATTCCCTAGCCACCCAAAACAATTTCCAGCTGGGTCCGCCGATTTCCAGTTGAAGTCCTCCCATCTCGGTGAACGCAGTGTTTCCAGACAGTGATTCGAAGACCCCGGCCACAACCAGACAATGCGTGACCCAGACCTTCCTGTCTTGTACCAAGAGGAACAGTCATCCGTAAAAACAGTTCTCTTGAAGTACTCCTCAATGTACTGGCCAAAGTCAGCCACACGCTTGGGATCTACCTCGAATGTTGCATAATCTTCCTTCTGCATCTTGCGGAGTAGCTTCACAGCGTAGTTGGCTTGTGCTTCGAATACGCTGGTCAAGCTCCCAGACCCCAGGCCAGTATTTGGCCCACCAATCATTACGAAGTTGGGAAAGCCATCAACAGCCATTCCCAGGTATGCCTCGGGGTAAGGCTTCCATCTCTCCGCAAGTCGTAGTCCACCTTTTCCGATCAAATCAAACTCAGGAGGTGCTTCCACATCATATCCTGTGGCACAGACGAGCAAGTCCAACTCGATATGCTGTCCAGAAGTCAATTCAAGCCCCCGGGGCGTGATTCGCTTGATTCCTTGGTTGGTCAAGTGGACATTGTCTTCCTGAAGGGCTTCTAGATAGTTTGCCCCTGGGGTCAAGCGACGACATCCCGGGGCAAATTTGGGCAGCAGAATATTGATAATGTCCTCATTATTAGCGCTTCGCCGCCTCATATCGTCCTCGATGGACTTTTGAGCTAGGATAGACTCCTCGGACCCTCGTATCGATATAGGATGCATGCGGGCTGCCTCGTTCTCAAGAAGCTTCCTAATACGAAGAAACTCCTCAGGGTGCCTGGCCATATACTGCTGCTGGCTCTTAGAAACTGTATGTATGTTAGTAGTGGAAGAATTTCATAGACATGCCTTTACTCACACTGCGTATCTTTGGGGTCTTTCCCCATCTTTCTCATCGCTGAATCACCAAATCCAGGGGCAACCCAAGTTGGTGAACGAACAAAGCACCATAGCTGTGTCCCTTGGAGGCGTTGCAGAGAGGGAACAACTTGTATGCCACTGGATCCGTTTCCTATAACCCCGATCGTCTTATTGCGAGCGTCATAACTTATTACAAGTTAGTTCAATGTAGTGAGTGCAAAGGTAATACAGGGGACAAGTTACACACCTCTCATCCCAGCCCCCAGTATGCATCAGCTTCCCCTCAAAATCTCCGAGGCCCTCAATTCTAGGCCAAGCAATCTTGTTCAAGCCGCCTCGGGCAGAGATGACAACATCTGCAGTGTCTTTGAAGTCGGTATTAGTCTTCAAATTGCGAACATTAACATGCCTATGAAATGTCAGCTTTGCTAAACCTGCCAAATTGTTTATGGTTGACACTCCAATATTACCATTTATTCAGCTCTTCATCCCATGTTGCGTCTTCAACTTTGTGAGAGACTTTGATAAAACGCATTGCGCCATAACGCTCGGCAACGTCTTGCATATAGGCACGGATCTCTGGCCCTGGAGCATAGAGCGATGACCAATAGGGATTGGGCGCAAAACTAAATTGGTACGAATAAGCTGTCATCGGATTTTTATTAGTACCCTCCACATCTCACCCACCACCTTTGCTTTTTACACTTACATGGAATGTCGCAGGCGAGTCCGGGGTATCGGTTCAACCACCTTGTAACTCTTTAGCCTCAAACGTGACTGCTAGCCAGAATAGGATCAACTTACCAGACGCCGGACACCTCATCATTCATGTCATAGACTGTGAGGTCAACATTTCTGAGCCTCTGGATAATTCTACAATGTTCAGCTCTAACGGCCGGCGGTGCTGATGGAGTGGTTGATTAAATACCTGATTGTTGTGTAGATGCCACAAAACCCAGCGCCTATGATGATTACTCGTAGCGGGCGTTGATTCTCGACTGGGCTATCTTTAAGAGAGAAAGTTGAATGAGATTGAACCATGTTTGCCGGTAGTTAGGTGGTCCCGAGAGGTAGAGATACGTTGTTGTTCTTCTGTATGTTTTTTGCTGTACACTTCGTTGAGTATTTGGCTAGTAAATATTGAAGGAGACAATAGAATTATAAACATCTGCTCGGCAATTAATAACAACGCCTATTTAGAGAGACCTTAGGAGGCAGGGATCAGCATTCCGAGGCACGGTATGTTTGCAACCAGGTTTTCAGATCAATTCCTACACACCTCTTGCCACAGACTATCCCTTGACTTTGAAACAGATATTCTTTCATTCGTAGCTCAATACGCCCATGTCATGGGTTAGTCTTGAACTCTGGCTGTCAACCGAGACCGCACCAAGGGCAAGCCTCGGTAGCGCCTCGGCATAGCCGACAGGCAAGTGGAGAAAGCCCCTTCACCAATGCAACAATGCTGAGATAAGCTCTGTAAATTGTTTTAGGTTTTGTCAGTTCTCATGTAATATAAAGGCACCTGGGACAGGGACCCTGTGTTGGTGTTCTGCACTACAGGCTTGCCATCTCAGATCATCTTTCCACCTACACACAAGCATTTGAACCCTACGAGTGACAATGGCCAACATACAAGACGTTGATATTCCGACATACGATGGCATTAAGCTTAGAGGTACCCTCTACAGCGCTGGTGCTAAGAGGCCATGTATTATCATGAGCAGTGGTGTGAGTAGTTATGGACTACCTATTTGCTGAGACTGACCGAGTATAAAAAGTTCTCCGGTACTCGCGATCACTTTTTACCCGACTTTGCTGCGCGATTCAACGCGGCTGGTTACGCGGCCCTGGCATTCGACAACCGGTGTTGGGGTGACAGTGAAGGCTTGCCTCGTGATGAAGTCGACCCTACTCTTCAGGCACGTGACTACCTTGACGTCTACAACTTCGCTGCAGCGCACCCTGACGTCGACTCATCCAAGATTGTTTACTGGGGATCTAGCATGTCTGGTGGCAACGCCATATTGGCCGCTGTCATGAACAAGAGCATTGCCGCTCTTGTTGTGCAAGTCCCTTTTGTGTCGGGCGAAGCCATCAGTCGCCTACCTGGACCTCCAGCGGATGTTTTCGTCTCCAATCGTCATGCAGGGTCACAGGCTCGAGTCCCGGTGTGGCCAAAGTCTGCGGAGGAGGTTCTGGATGGGAGCTTCAAAGGTGTGCTGAAGGATGTCGGTGCAATTCCGTTCATTGAAGAGACAACCCGGCGTGGTATGAAACACACCGAGACCTGTACACTGCAAAGTCTCACCAACATTACTCTTCACGAGCCAATGGCGTACATCCATCGCGTTTCTCCAACGCCAATGCTCATGGTTGTAGGAGACCGAGATGTTACGATTCCGACGCATTTACAACTTGAGGCTTATGAGAAGGCATTGCACCCAAAGACTTTGAAGATCGTCAAGGGAGCTGGTCATTTCGAACCATATTATGGCCCAAGCTTTGAAGAGAATATCGCGGCCCAGGTCGAATTCCTCAAGACAGTCTTGTAGTGAGAGACAGGTATCATTCGGCCTGGTTCGGTAGAGACTAGACTAGATGTATAGCTCATAAATGTATTTTGATTTGCCTCTCGATCTGTGCATCGCCAAATTACTCCCTGAAACAGTGAGTTCATTCCGGCTCTAATCATCGGCATCTGCAACTAGAATGACCAAGACTACTCGCTGATCTTCCCCAGAATGGTATGGAATAAGGTTCACGCCATGACAAACACTAGACCAAAACTGGGCTTCCCCGCATGTCTCCCGTGGCCTCCGCCTCCTCCCCCACCGTAAGTTACATTATTCCGAGGTCCTCGAAACTCCCGAGAGCTCTTGCATTCTTCTTCTCCCTCATTGTCAATTTCTAAACTTCCTACCAATTCATGTCTTAGACAGTATGGCCTCTTCGCAACCCTCAGCGGTGCGGTCGAAACCTCGACGACATCGCTCTGTCCAAGCATGTCTCCATTGTAGATCTAGAAAAGTCCGATGCGACGTCTCTCTGCATGGCCAGCCTTGCACGAACTGTTCACTCGATGAGAGAGAGTGCCAGATATCTCACGGCATGGCTGTTTGGTAAGTAGACTAGCCGCGACTCATTTTCTTTCCTTTGGGATCTCTATTAACGTTTACTTGATAATAGGAACCCGGTCAACTCTAGAGCGAAACAACGAGCTTCACAACAGACCGGTGATGCAATGGTTGTCAAGGACAGAGACCCCAAACCAGCAGCAGCAGCAGCAGCAACCGAGAATAGTGATGTTGTTAATTCTATTACGATATCCGAAAAAGCAGGCTCTCTTGACTTCCTCGAGGCGGCTGAAGTAACCACTCCATGGAGCTTAGGTTCTATCGACATACCAGACTTCAATGATCTGCTACGCTCGACATTTTCATTCTCTGGGGAGCAACAAAATCTGCCAAGCCTTTTCGGTAACGCCAGTGCCGCCCCAAAGGATTATTGTCCTGACATTCCTCGAGCATATGCCTCTCAACATCATGCTGGACCGTTCTTGCCAAACGACTCGGTGCCATTACCCTTGGACAGACCATTCAGGGCGGAAATGGGGCTAGTCACATACTCACATTATCGATTTATATCAGCTAGCAACATTCACGCCATTCCACATCAAGATGTAACTTATCTGGAGGCTCAAGGTTGTCTCCATGTGCCGATAACCCCAGTTCTCAACGTTTTCATGTCCAAGTACTTTGCATATATACATCTATTCCTACCACTCATCGACGAGGGAGAGTTTTGGGACATGTATTCCCAGTCAAGTCAATCCACGAATAAGATATCGCTCTTCGTCTTGTTTGCCATGCTTTTTGCCAGTTGCAATGTGAGTCAACCGCCTGCGTACTTCGACATTACTCACAGTGTTCCACTTACTGACTTGACTGTCCGTCCAGTTTGTGCCTATTGAGTACCTTAAACGATTAGGGTATTCTGACATCCACACTGCCCAGGCTGATCTCTATCGCAAAGCAAAGGTGAGGTGTCTCTATACTCTTAGGCACAATCAATCAGTCTAACCAGCAGACATAGCTACTGTACGATTTTGACATCGAATCCGGGCAGTTACCCCTCGCTCAAGGAGCATTGCTATTGATGAATTGGGTACCCAACGTCCCTGTCGCCACTACTTCCCCAAATCCTTGGAAAACCTGGCATAGCCTTGCTCTCCGCCATGCTGAGAATATCAGCGCGCATCGGTATGCCAGGGTGACAGACGTGTCCGGTTTGGCTTCTCCCTCGAAAAAGCACTACTTTAGATCTGTCCGCCGTCTTTGGTGGTGTTGCATTATCATGGACAGACTTTCACCTCTGTGTACAAGATTCCGTCCTCAGATCACCCCGGACTCGTCCACACTGGAAACCTATGTGCCCCTCGGCTTCAAGGACTTCCAGTCAGAGATTCATCGCTCAAGGGTCTTTACACCTGCAATCAAACGTCGGCACATCGATCTGTTTTCCAAATTCTTGGAATTGATACTTATATTGACAGATGTACTCGCCATTGCATTCCCATTTGAGTCCAAGGTTGAAATAAGCCCTGAGTCAACCGCGACCAGTGATGCCCAGGTTCAGAAGTACCGGCGCTTACTTGTGGCCTGGTACGAGTCGGCAACTATTGATTTTCCTATATTGGATTGCCAAGACCAAGACCGTTGTGTTGAATCAACGGACCCAAGCAATAGCGTCATCCTCTATACGAACCTCATGTATATCTATTATCAGTAAGTCCTTGATTCGATTCGTTTGTACAATCTATGCGCCCTTGAAGCTGACACCAGACCAAGCACTGCTTGCATCACCTTGTGCAATTATAGAATCTTCAATCTGTTGTCTATGGTGCCTTCTTCTTCTATATCGAATGTGGTTCCGGAGGGTGTGGCTATTCAAGGGAAGGAGATATGCCGCGACGTCGACTGTTCTGCGCTCGGATTGACGAGATGCGTTGGAATATTGACATATTACCGCCTTACAAATTGCGTTCCAGTCTCTGCGTAAGTCGGCATGGTTGATTGTTTTTCTGCAGGATATCACACTTTCATACTGACTGTGATCGGCATAGCGTGGCTTGTATCGCCATTCCTCTAGCCTTACAGCTTATTACTTCACGGCTGTCATGCCTCAGGCGGGAATTGGCTTTGGACCAAATAAATCTACGCTCGGATATTGATCCATTTTCCAAGCAAAGCCGGCTCGATGTGCTGGTAGAGGCGACGGATGCATTGTTACCTCACTACTATGGCGTAGATTGGGTCAAGGAAACAGCCAAGCATACTGCGGACCTAGCACAAGCTTACAACCAGCAATTAGCACAGCCAGACCGAGAAGCCATGACAGATTGGTGCCAGATCCTCATCAAGTCTCCAGGTACGTATTTGAGACTCACATGGACGGTTGATATGTGTATCAGCCGGGGAAGAGTTCCTCAAGACCAGGATTTCCCATCGTGTCTCCGCGATGGATGCGAGAACAGACGGGAGTCTCTCGAACCTCGAGACAAGTTTGACGCCTGCCTGTATTGGGACAGCCAAAGTAGTCCATCATCTGATCTGGACCGGCTTCTGGGTTTGACGGAACCATCAGTGGAAGAGGTTTGTGATGAAATGATGCTTTTCGAGAATGCCTTTGTCGGCGAAACAGGAAGTGTTCTTACTTGAGCCTGATGGGGGCCAAAGAGTCACAGCTGTGGCTTTCTAACGAATATGTAATGTACTGGCTTCTTTGGAGTAGAAATGTATTTTTGAATCTATACACTGGACCATGTCTCGCTTGATGCCTTACCATCCACCATCTGTCACTCGAACATATCGTGGTGTAACAATTAAGAGGGCATGAACTTGATAGAAGGAGTCTACTCGGGGTCTGCCAGTGACTCATCTGGTGATAAAAATGCCCGCAATGCGTACTTAATAAAACAACACTTCTAATCACACGAACTGTCATTTGACAGTTATCTTTTCTGATGAACCTTATCCTCATTAAGGTCCGAAGATAGAAGGAGTCGCGTTTGTGGATCCCCCAGGATAAGAAGTTTGAAACCCCTGCGAGTTGTGTCGTGCCCCTGCAGAGTACACGCGGCCATTTGAGTTAGTTCCATCCCCGCATTCTCTTCTGATGACTATTGAGGCCTCACCGACCATTGATGTCTTGAAAAGGAAAAACTGCCTCGGGAGCTATGCTGTTTCTGGCATCGCTTTTCTGCACCCTCGGCAACAGAACAGCCCCATGCTAGACTAGGCCCAAAGTAGTCTTTATAGTGCCATCGGTTCGATATCGCGGGGAAAGTTTTTGATGTGCACACTAACTAGTTGTCCTTAACCTTATTTCTCTGATGCTACAACAATAATAGGCAGGGATTAGAAGATCTAGAGTATTGGTCTGTACTAAGCAACCTACCAATAAGCCTTGGCATATAGTAACCCCTTTATGAGCCCAACTCCGCGCTGAAAAGAATCGTCATCTTGTTCTTGCCTCAATTCCTAACTCAAGCTTTACTATCATACAGTTAAGAAGCCAAACTCGCATACAGTAAAATGCAGCAGCAACATGAGAGCACAAGGCATGTACAATACCCACCCTTACTACCAAGTTCTAGAATCAAATTCCATTCTAACATATTTCAGTAGCGTACAAGAGTCAAAGGTGCCTGGCACCGTTGATATGTCAGTCACAGGTATGAATCCATGGTTAAAAATTAATTATAGAGTTTAATGCTAACGAACATCAAGACGACAGTAAAACTGCATATGGTCTTTCTTTGACCCCAACTCCATCCGACGACCCAAATGATCCGCTTAACGTATGAACTATCCCTTCCGTCAAGCTACAATAACGATGTATGGCCGTTTGGAGTAATGACCTGACCCCTCTCTGGTAGTGGACCCGGAAGAAAAAGAACACGATTCTGCTCCTCGTCGCCGTATATTCCTTTCTTGCCAACGGTGCTTTAATCGGCCCGAGCGTCTATGTCAACCTCCTCGCTGAGCAGTTTAATAAAACAACCAGTGAAGCATCGCAGCTGGTGAACAATCCAAATCTTCTCTTCGGCTTCGGTAGGTACAGAACGGTCCATTAGGGCATTAGGAGAAACTGCTAATACCAGGACCGTATGGTTGCGTCTTGGACAGGCTCCCTCATTTTCGTTCCCATGTACCACAAAATCGGCCGCAGGCCTACGATGCTAATCTCGATCATTATTGTGAGTTGCATCCACCTGGCATAAAAGGAAAGTCTTCCGTCTTATAGCTGATACCACGGAATAGTATTGCATTGGTCTCCTAGGCTGTGCTCTGTCTAAATCTTACGGTGTCCTCATGGGCTTCCGAATTCTTCACGGTTTCGGCTCATCTGTTTGCGAAGCATTGCCAGCGCAAGCCGTGGCTGATGTCTTCTTTCTTCACGAACGAGGAAAGGCCCTGGGCTGGTATACCTGTGAGTGTCACTATTATCTATAGCCATTGGGCTTTATCTCTAGAGTCATCAAGACTGACATGTTGATTTAAAAGTTGCACTTGCAACCGGAACTTTGAGCGCTACTGCTGCGAGTTACATGTTGTCCAGTGGATTATCATACAACCTATTCTTCTGGATAGAATTCGGTCTCGGATGTGTCCTATTTCTCGCAACTCTCGCCTTTTTCGAGGAAACAATGTACCTCGAGGAGCGTCAACCTACGCAGCCCTCAGATCAAGGAGAAGCCAATGCCGATTCTATTAAAGACGAACGCCAGCCATCTTCGGAGTGCAGGGAATCCAGGCTTGAGGAGTCTGTGACAGTTCCACCGAGAAAAACCTATTTGGAACAATGCAGAATATTTGGAAAGACGGACCCCAATGCTCCAGTATTCATGATGATGGTAAGACTGTTCAGTTTGACTTCGGCAACTCATAGACCAAACACTGACGGAACACCTACAGATCCGATCTTTTACTTACCTCATTGTCCCTCCTGTGTTCTGGGTCTGCTCTACATACGGTAACTACTTCCCTATAGAAACAGACATCAAGTTGACTGACTTATTATACCTAGGGATGGTTATTGGACTTGCGGGTCTTGCCTTTACATCTACTTTCCCAACCATTGTTGCCTCGCCTCCATACTCCTGGCCGATTGTAAGACGCCCTTCATTGAACCTTTTTTCGTAATGCTATGAGATGAATGTTTTAATACTAACTACGAAACCAGGAGAATACCGGTCTTGTGTCAATTTCAGCATTTATTGGCTATTTGGTAGCTGCAGGGCCCTTTAGCACTGTCCCGGATCGCGTCTCTGCTTGGCTCACCCGTAAGAATAACAATATTCAAGAAGCCGAGTACCGTCTTTGGTGTTTGGTGGTAGTCTTTTTTGTCTCCCCGGCAGCACTCATCCTATACGGCTATAGTGCAGGAAACCACTTGCACTGGTTTGGACTTGTCTTTGCTGTGGGGATGTTCCAGTTCGGTAGGTGTTATGAAACGGCCTTTCGGGCGCAAGCATTAACACGGGCTTATCTTATACAGGAGCGTTCTTCTATCTCACCTACACCCTCGCATACGCTATGGACTCTTATGAAGCCAAGATCCCTGAGATGCTGATTGCGATGAATCTCGGCAAGCAGTCCATCTCGTTTGCCTTTGGGTATAAAGTGATCGACTGGGTACAGGCCTACGGGTTTATAAAAGTGTTTGCAGGCATATTTTGTGGTGCACTAACTATCAACAATCTTTTTGTTTTTGTTTTTCTTATTTTCGGAAAATGGTCCCGACGATGGCTCAGCACTACCAGTCTCGCTAGAATGCACAGAAAGAGCATTTAATAGGATGTCGGAGCTACGTAACTGTCTGTATGTATCATTAGCCAGTTTTAGGAACTCCTTGATTTGTTGACATCTTTGAGTTTTGACCTTTATCTATTTCATTGAATAGTTCGTCTGGTAATAGTTACTTGTCTGCAATATATAACATAAGTTTTTATCTCTTGGTCGCCCTCTGGATTAATTCCGTCATAGTGCCTGTCTATCAACATGTACCAAACTCGATATCTTGTCTTATATCTATAGACAGTACTAATATTCAAAATGGACATAACATGTAGCTGATTCACTATATAAGTCGAGCTTCCATTGACAAGATAACCAATTGATACCAGGACTCGGTCTATTCGATCAAAATGTTATATAAAACAGCTTGGATAGCTTCCCAAAAATGTAAATACATCACCAAGCGGGTGAAAGGCACCATAGAAATTCGCAGGTAAATTATTCTCTACTCAGAGACCCGATCACAAACACGTCAAACCAGTAGGGTTGATCTTGCACAGTATCCTGTCCAGAGGAGGAGGTATAAGAAGGAAAATTCAGTTTACAAGACAATAACAGTGATTCCTACATACTAATGCATATACTACTACCCTATCTGCGTGCATTGTCATTTGCATCAACCAAAAGGATAGTTACCTTGTCTCGCAAAGATTCTTGAAGCCAGCCCGGTAATCCTCGGATCATAGAAGTCCAACTTAAGCTGGGAGGCACAATGATCTGCGACCCGAAGCCAGAAAGAACCTGGGTAATGATTCTATCTGCGACTTCTTCAGGCGTCACAGGCGTGTCCTTCAGCTTTCCTCCTTCTACAAGGTCTCCTATCAGTGGCGTCGTAACCCATGTGGGATGTACAACACTTTTTTGCGTCAGAAAGAGGTTCTGTATGTTGAAAAGCAGGTTACTAACCTAGTGCGAACACGGGGAGCCTTGTATAGGTGTCTGATCTCCTGAGCAAGACCTTCGTGGAAAGAGAGCATAGCAGACTTGGTGGCACCGTAGTCCACATTTGTTGCTTGTGTGGCAAAGGAAGCCTGACTAGCAACGTTGACAATGTGGCCATGGTTCTGCTTCACCATGCTTGGTAGAAACTGCTTGGTGAGAAGGATTGGAGCGATAATGTTGACATTAAAGATTGCCTTGATGCCAGTCTCCGACACGTTTAGGAGAGAGTGCGTATTTGCAAATCCAGCGTTATTGACGAGAACGGTCGGGTTCCCATGGTCGGCTCTTATACGATCAGCAGTCGATGATATGGCTTCGGAATCCGCGAGGTCAACCTGGTAGAAATACGTATTGGCAGCTATATGGAGTCAGATTCGTGTTGGAACATTGCACGGTGAATCACAATTAAATGTGGGTTTTGAAGGACAGGCGTGACTTACCAAGCTCAGTCGAAGGTGTGTTGCGATCCAAGATCAAGACCTTAATGCCTTTTTCGACAAATCTCGAAACCAAGACAGCTCCAATTCCACTACTACCACCAGTGATAACCACAATCTCACGGCTCCAATCCCATGTAGGGTCGTGAACATGATTATTGAGCGTTCTCTTGGTGTACCAGGCGTTCAATTTTCGAAGGGATTTGAAAGCAAGGAATAGTCCAACAACCGTCTGGGCTTTGGAGCTTTTGGCTAGTTCAATGGCCTGGGAGAAAACCTTTTCTTGATCCATGACTGGCTGTGACACTGTATGCTTTTAATTGTGATGCAAATTGAATATATGTTGCAGTTGATAACAATGGTAGGATTGAGTTGAAGCCAAGTTAAATACTTATATGATGTTTCACAGACGTTGCTTCCGAGGCTCATGACTGTAGCAATATACATTTGCGGCCCACCTTTCCAGCGGTATGCTAATGCACTTGTCCGTGAATAATTAGCCGCACTATGATACCATGGTATGGAGGCTTCGACAAATCAACGAGGCACTGGTAAAGCTCGTTTAGAGTTTAGTGGGTGCTACCGAGGGATGGCCGAGGGATTGCCGCGGGACTAAGTTACCCTACAAACAAATTCCAATCTCAGCATAGTTATTCGCATGTACCGAGGCAGATCTGGTCTCAGCTGCAATATTTAGAATTTATGGACAGGGCCACTTTTAGAGTCGCAACTATTCTATAACAGAAGCTGACTTTGTTAACAGCACTTGAATGGTAGCTCCAGCCAGCTGATGACCAGGTCCATGGGTGGGAAGATTGGCCCGGATATAAGCCACGGAAACAACACTCGGCGATACGATAAGATAACAAGCCGAGCCGAGCTTCTGCCGAGCAGGGTTTTCACCGCCTCTTGCGATCCCTCGTTGAAAGCAGGTCTTCCTGCTTCCTAGATAGAAGAAATCAAGGCTCTTTGAGATCCTCATTTACATGCTAAATTCGGTGCAACATAGTTGGTCATCACACCATGATTTGCGTTCTAAATTGGCATCCATAGCGATACCTGGTCCTTTTAGCTTTGAACACACAAACATGACTGTTTACATTTATCTTATCAGTATTTGCTCAGTCTGGCAGAAATATAGAATTACCAGTTTCAAGCCGAGTCATCTTGTAACGGCTACTTGTGCAGGTAAATCCACACTATTACACACATTGAGCTGCCATCTAGCTTCCTTACTCATTCAACCACATAATACAACAACAAAACTACAAATAGCAGCTTTATGGTTCAACCAGTGGAAACATAGGTAGCTGTCAATTGTGATATTTCTTTGAGTCCCTCAAGGCTTCTAGGGGTCAATGACATATAACTCGAACCCTTATTGCCAATCGCTTAGCAACATAGACTCCCTTGATTTGCTATACGTGAGGGCTGTGTTCTCCACTAGCCTTAAGACCTAAGGAGATACCCCTTTGTCTGGTGTACTGCTGTTTTTCATGGCGACAAATTGGGGAGATATCGGATTTTAGCTTATTGATTTAGATTTACGGTCACGATGGCCGAATCGCCATGTTGGTCAAGTGAACAAATATCAATAAGCCATTTTGATTCAGTTGGAGTTACTGCGTCAGAGATCTGCTGTTCATACTTGAGGTCCCTTATTATCTCATGTTAAATTCCCTCTAAGCCTTCACTGCCGCTTCGAAGTCCTTCTGGAACTCAGCAGCACTCTTGACATGCCCCCTGTTTGGGATAATCTTATCCAAAATCACCTGATGAAGCTCCTCGTCCTTATCCGCACAGGCATCAGTAATAGTCGTCATCGCAAACTCCGCATCCGTTGCAGCGATAGCGGTACGCAACACGCAACCTGAAGTACTCAAGCCAGTAAGAACGAGCGACTTGATCCCCTTCTCCTTCAGATACTCCAGAAGTCCGGGTGCTTTGAGCCCAGAAATATGTCCAGGGCGTCTGTGAAAAGTACGCTCCGAGTCGTCGCGCAACTCAGCTGGCTCTGGTTGCTCGATGGTTTTCATCATTTCCAAAAGACCCTGGAGACGGGCTACATCTTTGGCCGCTGGGGGTAGCACTCCATGGGCATCAATCAGGCAATGGACTACAGTGATGCCTTGAGACTTGGCCCATTTCCGAAGCTGGACGGCTGTTTCGAGAGCAGGTTGGGCTCCAGGGCCGGCGAGTTTCTCGACGAAGAGAGAGTACCAGTCTAGAAGAAGAAGGGCAGTTTCCGAGGGCCCGTAGGCAGTAAGGGCAGAAGCATCGGTAGACATGGTGTATGAAAAATTGAATTTAGTGCTGTGCTTGAGTTGGTTGAGATGGTGGTATGTGAATCGAGATGTGTTTAGAGATCAGGTTTCACATCAAGAGACGTTGGTGGATTTTATATAATAACATTGATCGCCTGAAAAGTCCACTTCCTATATTAATCATTGGTTAATAGATATCTGATAATACTTTCGGCGATAGATCTTATTAAACCCGTCTGTTCGGATGCTATCTACTATCTCCAGTCGGTGCCGATTCGGCAAAAGCCAATCCGTCATCCAACTACCGTCCGCGCTCCACTTGGCGGCTCTAAACATGGGAATAAAGCTGTTGGCAGTCTGGCAGTAGGGATAAGTGTAAAACGTACCAATGAACAGACAGAACCCTGGTGTTTCGGAATTTATAGATAGCACAAAAAGCTAAAAAAAAGGTCCAGTCTTCAGTTCTATCACAAGAGACAGAGGCTTAAAAGCCCACCAATATACTACACAACATTGCCTTTCGTTCATTCCAGCCTCCGAACTTAACATTACTATCGATGGGTAGCGTTAACTTAAAAAGTATAGTCAATTACCAACAGTACTTGTCGCCATTGTATGTGTATCCAGCTGTGACGTCTCCCTCACCGTTGATCACTTGAGCATATCCGAGTCGATTCTGGCCACAGAGCGTTCTCTTGACGTAGTCCCAGGAACCTTTAATATCTGACTTCCATTTCCTTGTGGTAGACCCCGGTCCGATAATTGGACCCTTGTTGTAGGAACAAATATACGATAGAGAGTTGCCCTTTACACACTAGAGCAATGTTAGATCTTGATTGATGCAAGGCGCCAAAGATTAGATAGTCATCTGGACTACACATACCGAGAATCTTTTATAACCATTTGCAGTGGTTACAATAGGGTCATTGGCGAAACTATCGATAAGACACTTGTTGGCTTTATCTGTCTCGGATGAAGGTCTGTTGACACTAGCATGACAGCCCTCCTTGCGTTTGACGAGAATTGAGCGCTTATCGACGTTGGGTGACGGGAGGACTTCAACGGTTGGAACGTATGTAGAGTTACCAAGCTGATCCCAGGGAACAAAATGTGTCACTTCGTTGCCGGCATCATGCAAATGGCTCTTGTACAATCCGTCGGCAAGTTTGGGCTGCTCTGCCAGAGCGGTTGCCGACACTGCAACGACGGCGGTAAAAAAAGAAGTAGCGAAGATGGTGAGTTTCATGGTTGCGATGATGAATTTTAAAATTTTGATTGACAAATTCTACCTCTTATATTTAGTTAAAGACGTACTGAAAACCAGGGTGCGATAACTCACAGCCAAGATGTGGAGTGAGTAAGCTTATGTTGCTGTAAATTATAATCACCTGCTCCGCAAAGTAGCATGAAGGAGTCGCAACCTGACCTAAAAGCGCATCTACAGTTGGTTCGCAATGTTCCCCCCGCTGCATCCTCAACGCCGAGATTGCTACTTCAAGCTCCTCAATCCTCTTCGGGGCTTGGCATTCGGAGTTTCTACTTGAAGTAGGCTTGGCGGGAGGATAACAAGTAGCGGGATACGAGCTATGCGAGGTCTTTAGAAGAAAGGTAATTACCAATCGTTTTTGCGATGGGATTACTTTTTCGTTTCTGAAATCAGTCGATGACATGCCACATCCCCGTTCTTGTCTGCACAGCCCCCTCGTTCCGTCTGCGGTCTTGTGGTAATAATGCGGGGATTAGAATCCTGACAGCATGGCTCGAACCCAGCTTCCTTTTGCGAATTATCCGCGTATAAGACAAATACACTGGTTTATGCCTGCAGGGTAAGGTTTTATCCATGTCACGAAGTGGGTGATGATGTGTGATGATAATGGAGTCATGGCACCAATCGACAGCCTGAATGCTTTTAATGGTGGGGATTGGTGTCTCCCCCTACCGGTGAGGGCATACTAGACCCAGTTGACAAAAGGATAAACTATCTCAAGTTCAAAAGAATTGTCTGTGCCTCACGTCCATTGCAAAAGTCATCCCAACTGATTCCCTTCCAAAACCGCGTTCGGGTAAGGTCAAAGCCCGCTAGTGGTTGATAATACGACGACAAAGGTTCTGTAAACGATTACCTGAGAGATGTAGGAGGATTCACTATGCCACCAACATTTACTGCGTCTTCTTCGACCGAGGTCACCAAATTTGTCAGTGAAATCGCCTACCCAGTTGTAGCTAAATGAAGTCGTGGTCGTGCTGGTTTCGGCGTCAAGTTATGTCACAATCAAAGCGGGTTTTGGGTCATACCGAACAGCTACCCAACAACTCTATAGCTTCAATGGTAGAAGAGTTCCTACAGGACAAAGAGGCAACGGTGACTGTTGGGCGCGAAGGTTATTGGTCGCCTTCGCTCGTCACTCGCTACAGTCATCAACGTGGAATTTCACCGTATAACGGCTTTGTATTGTCAGTGAGTTGAGTCTCTAGAAACTTTCACTACCCCTTGCAACAACTAATGCTTCAATCCTCCAGGCGGCTACAACGCTAAGATGTACCCAGTTAAGCAAGACAGTACCACCAAATAAATGAATCCTCTCTTGACATCCAGATAATTCGCACTGCTCGGTGGAAACTCACTCTGCGGAACACGGCTTCCTTCCGAGATGTCCTTGGTAGCAAGGCAGGCAATCTCTGCGGCACCATTTTGATGTTGTCCTGGAAGCCGCGCTGTGATAAGGACCGGGAATTGTTGCCGGATGAGCAAGTCATATGAATCAAGGAACGCTTCCTCTGCAACAGGAAGCGACTTTCCCTGCCACATAATCATCTGGGTCTGATAGTCGTCCGGGATATCTACTTGTGGCAATCTATTCAATGTGCAGTCTTGCTGCGAGAGATTGAATGGTTTGCCTGTTGCGCGATGTTGGTACTTTCGATCTATCCATGCCAGATCGTAATCAGTTGATGAGAAAAAGACATACTTGTCCATAACCTTATTAGCCGGCCACAGGCTTCCTCGACATCGAGGTCAGGGCAGTCCCCGTCACGTGGCCTTGGTGAGCCTCGTAACGCTTCTTGACACTCCTCACTCAATATCCCGTCGCAGGTCCCGTCCGAATCGTTACTTTCTCCTGAATCCGAATCTGAAGTCGCATTCACGGGATCCATCTCGTAGTAGCACAGTCCAATGTCTTTGACGCTCGTCGTTCCAGGAAGTGATTCCGGCACACTAAGAAACACGGCATGCTCACCCATAGAGGAGACATCCTTGACGGTACTTGTGTTCCTAGCGAGGCGAAATTGGAATGTCATTGAAAGGTGCCATTCTTCTTGCTCAAGAAGGGAGAGAGTTGTTGTGCCAGTAGCGTTGAACGCTTCATCACCCTTGGTGAGGTCTTCAATTATTCGCGGGCATTGGGTATCGGAGCTGCTGCTATTATTTTGAGCCAGGACGGCGAATCCAAAGTAGACTGAAGAAACTGTGAAGAGACGGCTGGCAAACTTCATGATGGCAGAATCTTTAGGTCGCTGCTTCCTACAAAGCAAAGACAGATGTGACCTTGTATTTATATGTGAATGAGTCAGTCCCCTGCCTATCGATTGTTTCGATGACCATGTCGCCACAAACTACCTAATGCTACTTAATTAAAATTGGACGTATGTACCGCGAGTTACTCGCGATTGGCAACTGGTGTTTGTCCACTTGAATTGCGAATAGACAGTTGAAACCCATTGATTCTTACTTCATGACGTCAGAACTGAGTCTTGGTTGTCATCGCCAAGCTGTAAGTGCGCTTGGCTACAAATTTGACTGGTACATGAGGGCCTGTTCACTGGCCATCACGGTTCTCAAAGGTCTAGAAGGAACGCACCCCTGCCAGGAGTCTCTTTTCAGAAACAGGACTCAGTCAGTTGCGGACTTGCTTGGGATCACGATGATGGATGCAATAACCGCTTAGGGACAATTCACAATAACCCTCAAGGAGTTCAGATTTACTGTGTCCCAAGTCTGCGCTGTGACAACAGAGCGGCCAAAGTCTCGTTACAATATGGGTGGCGGCAATCGAGTACTTACACGCAAACTAGGTAAGGTATGCTTCGGTGGCTCGAGAGCCCATGGACGTGATGAGAACGGGTCAGCGAATGTGCGAGTTTGCATTTGGGTATAGGGAGTGATGATAAGCAGGGCGACATTTATAACAGAACAGGGATTGGAGCCGGAGTTTAATGAGGGTTGGGAAGAACAAGGCGCTAGTCTGAATAAAAATTACGGCTTGTTTGCGTGTAATGGTCACTTTTTCGACAACCCTCTACATCGTTGTGGAAACAGAAGGAATGTTTTCGTGATCAACAACATATAGTAAACTTTTAACGGTGACGACCTTTTTTTCAAACACAGTCCCGTCATTCCCAATCAAATCATTCCACTGCCTTTTAGGCACAGCTGTTATGTTCTGTGTAAAACGCCTCCCCTCACTTCCCAAACGGCTTCATGTCATTAGACCAGCTCTGAACATCCGTGCCACCTAAGTCAATACACTCTCCAACGTTGGATACAATAAGGACCACCTTGCCAGTGCAGTCCGGGCCGGTCCATCCTGCAAAGAAATGCCTGCTAACCTCTCCTACCACCATCGTGGCGGAGCCGGTTCCAGGGACGGCCCTGTTGATGCAGTTGCCCATAGAGCCTAGGTAGGCATATCTCGTTCCAGTTCCGCTACAATTGGCAGAGTCGGCATACATGCGGCCATAGAACTCGATTGGCTTGTCGGGGACGCCTTGGGGCGAGGCAGCGGCAAAACTCGAAAGGGCGAGCGTGATGAAAGTAACAATGGTATACATGATTGGAGAAAGGACTATTGTTGGTTTTTAAATGATTGATTGACAGAGAGTGTTTGTGTATGGTTGATTGTTTCAAAATGTCTCAGCACTTTGTTTTTTGCAAGATGTGCTGGAGAACCTTCTGTTTCATTCGACTGAACTGGCGAACTTGTGCTCTTTATATGTTAAGACCCCAAGCTTTTCCAACTCCTCGCTAAGATAATTCCCTCAAACCTTCACTGCCCATTGGCTAATAACGCATGCAAGAGACTGTTATCAGGTTGAAGGATTCGGTGGTGTGATCTGATGGCGAGAAGGATTGCCTCGGTCTTCCTTCAACAAGGTTAATATTCCGTCGCGGCGATCCTCTATGCAACCCAAAGGCACATACTCTGGCTTCTTACTCTAGAAGCCACTTACCAATGGAGGGGTGTATGGCACGATTTTATACATTTCTTTAATATTATTCTAACAAAAGAGCCACAAAGAAGTGATAATGGTTCCATAAGCGCTACTACTTATGTTCTTTACAATAACTAGTATTAGGGCACTCACAAAAATGCAGACAAATGCATCCATCTTCCAGTTGTAGACGAGAGCCCACATTAATTTCCTTGTAATGAACGCGTGATACACGCGAGCCATCTGCTCAAATGTCTAGCATAGTTACGACTAATTTATTATCTGCTGATGACTAGATCAGCAGTTCTTAACAACCACCTCAACACCATAAAGTCCCGGCTGATCTTATCACCAACTATTCTTTTAGTTTCACCTATCCACGCCCAGAACAACGTCTACCTCTATGATAGGCTCACATTACACCCCCCCTACATCGTCTAGGTCCACCACAACCCTCAACACTTGTCATCTCCCCAACATGTTTCTTTCCAACATAAAATGCCTACACCAGACTGCTCGATAGGATCAAAGCATTCTCACCTCGGCTACAGATGCCGTGATTGCAGTTTTGGAAGACGGTGATATATGCTCAACATTCTCAACAGAAGCTGACAATGTTTCTGTAGAAAGCCGTATTTTGCGTTTCCAAACGCTAAAGAAATAGAAAAAAAGATTAGCAATCAAATTCAATACGACTCAACAGTACCGAGTCAAGGTTTTTAAGCGGGAAACGAAGACTGCGATGGGTTCACTTACAGAATGAAAGCGATTACGCTCAAGAGAAAAGGCACACCAAGCCCGACGCTCAGGCCGATAATGACAGTATCAGACAATCCCCCGCTCTTTGTGTTTGAGCTGGTATTCTCATTACCATCATCCCCATCATAAGTTGCGTTAGTGGTAGCCGAATGCGTCGGGGGCTGAGGAACGTAGGATTCAGGAATGCCTGATGTTGTAAACAACTTCTTTGCAGAGTCTCCAAACGGAATCGGTGTCACAGAGGTGAATCTGACCGACTCAGGAAAAGAGGCTTCGTTGTCGGTCGGGACTATAGTGACATATGTTCGAGTAGTTGTATACCTGGATGTTGTCTGAAGGGATGCTGGGCAATTAATCAGTCCCTGCGACCCACATGCTACAGCAATGAAAGTTGCTTCTTCAGACATCGTAGTTGTCTCCATCTCC
This sequence comes from Fusarium sp. NRRL 66335, assembly GCA_004367055.1. Classification (NCBI taxonomy): domain Eukaryota; kingdom Fungi; phylum Ascomycota; class Sordariomycetes; order Hypocreales; family Nectriaceae; genus Fusarium; species Fusarium sp. NRRL 66335. Next base: position 191,333 of record QHHG01000114.1, on the reverse strand, counting down.
GCTTCATCTTCATCCACACCCCTGATTACGAAGGCAGCAGATGTCAGAGTTGCCTGGGATGCAGATATCGCACCGCCGCTTCTTTGCACGACACAAGCTTGTGCCAATGTAGTATAAAAGATAGGAACTTCAGTTTCAACAGCTGGTCCCCACGTGTTATCTTCAATGGCAATCGAAGCTCCTGCAGCAGCCCCGACAGCAAGTCGATATGCTTCCTCGACGCGAAGATCGCATTGGTCGTCCTCGTCCGTGGAAAGGGTGACATTGGTGATCAGCTCGGCAATGTTGGCATAAACGCCCATTCCAATGCCCGCACCAATATGAAATATGTCTTTTCCAGCAATGGATACGTCGGATGATGAGATTTCAAAACCCGCTTGTATCCCCACACGAAGGGCAGCCTTGAACACTACACCGGCACTCTCGACAGTGACTGGGAGAAATTCAAACTCGCCACCATTGCTGTTAAATATACTGTTAGCTTACGCTATAGCAGACTTTGCGAAGGGCGACTTACATAACCATATTTGATATCTCCTTAGAGAAGATGCCAAGTTCAATCCTAACACTATCATCTAGCTTTAGATGAAATCCGGTACTGATGTCAATTTCACCTTCTACAGACACAATGAGGTCAATAGTAAGGATGACACCAACTTCCAGGTTGTGACGAACTGCAAACCCTGCAGGTGTAGTAGAGGTATACAAGTTCAAAGTATAGGTGGCCCCAGCAGATAATACTGTGTCAACGAGCATGTACAGCTCTAAGCCATCGAATTGAAATTCAAGTCGAAACTCTGGAATCTGAGGAAGATCAATATTGAGGTCGAAATCCATGGTTGGAAGATCAAAGTCCTCCATGTCAAACCCATCGTCCAGGTTACCTGTTACCTGATCTATATATTCCTTTGTGTAGTTCGCAACTTCGGTCCTCAGATTGTAGATCTCATCCTGGACTTGATCCGTTAAATTATACAGAGCCCGGCTGATGTTGAAGTCCTTGTCGGAGCTGAATCTGGTCGTGACTGTTCCTTTGATATAACATGCTGTGCAAGTTATTTCTATACCAGCTGAAATGGAGGTATTGCCTTGCTGAGAATTTAAGTCATGCTCACTGCATAAAAATAGTTTAGTGATTAAAAATGCATTTCCAAAGTGTAATAACAGGGGACATGATAATCGACATACGCCATATAAGCAAACAGTATAGCATTTTCCCAAGTTTTATCTAGGGACGTGCTGTTCTCTTTCTTGGTGTCTCTCTGTTTGAAGTCAGAGGTGCTGGAAGCTCTTCGTATGCTATCTTCTTTGTTGGTGTCTGGAGACCTGGGCAGATAGCGGGTAAAGAAAGGTGAAATATTTCCGCAAACAAGTAGAGGACGACTCATCCAGATAAGCGCAAGTACCAGAATGTTAGGCAACATCGTAACGGAATGTACCTGAATAGTTATAAGGAAGTGTGAAGTGCGGGTTAACGAAGCGAGGCAAGCAGGTAGGAAATTTTAACGAGATTTTATTTAATTTATGGGAGTCCACCGAAGTTCGATCTTTGCCCCGTAACTATGCATGTTGGTTCCAGGTTACAGAATATTGGTTTCACGATCTGCATGTTGGTTCTGAAGTTGGGGGCTAGGCAGGGATGTAACGAGCAAGTCACGCCATGAATTCGAAAGGATGGTTGTAAGCTGAAAACCTCCTCTTTCCTTTCAGGGCATAGCCTGGAAATTAAGATTACATTCGTATTTGAAGAGCGCAGGACGGTAATTATGTTCTAACACAAGGGAGATGCGACAGGAAGGCCGTTTCAGAACTAGATTGTTCGATGTCTGGTCTTAAAGGTAACAATTCTAGATGGTTTAACGGTCTGTACCGAAAGTAAAAGCCTCAATATGATAAAATGCCGATGCTGAATGTTCCGATCATTTTTCGCAAAAGGATATCGAGGTACAGTATAGAAAGAATGACATATGGTATTTGAGACATCGCCGCCTTTCTTGATGAATCCCATCTCTATGTTATCGAGAGTCTAGGTCAATTGGTGAAACTCATGTAATTCAGATCGAACAATTTCCGTCTTATCTGTCCCAGGCAGGGTAATCTTAGCCTTAGCGTTGGGTGGAATTCTCACTTTCAAATGGAATCCCACATCCGTCAAGTTCCAATCCGTCAAAGTTGTACCATATCCAGTAACAAGCTTCGCGCTTGCACGTGTAATGCTCCCTCCTGGAACAGGCAGAACAGAGATTACCTTGTATCCTGGCTCGAGGGGCTCAATTCCCCTAATAACTTGATGCATCCAATTCGTAACACCCAAAATAGTAATAATTGAAACTGGTCATCTCGCCTGGATTAACTGTGCCATTCGGCAAGAGACTATCCCGTCTTTCCCAGGTCGTTGTATCACCCATGGTGACTTGATATAACCATGAAGGGACCTTCTCTTGAAAGAGCATTCGGTAGAAATCGTCCGTGGCATTGGCATCTTTCAAAGCAAAGCCGAGAGGCGACGTACCTGCGAATCCAGTGCCGACAAGATAGTCGTTCCCTCGGTCAATCTCACGCAATATTTCCGCGGCCTCTTGTGATTGTCATTCATCCTTGAAGATATTAAAGCCTACAGACACTGCGTATAGTTGTAAACCGCTCTATGGAAAATAATAAACAGCCTCCTAACAATGGTTGACTTATGTGCCCAGACCTTCGACGCAATTGTGCTGGATCGTAAACTGTCAATAGCTTTTGGAGTGCGTTCCTAATTGTTTGAATGTTGTGCATTGCCCGCGGCTCTGTGCTCATGATAGTTGCAGTCTTAATCCATTGGACTATACCAGTGCTTCTCAGTTAATCTGAAGAAGAGAGTTACCAAGCAAATCGGTGTAAATGCGCTCATAACCATTTCCAGGTTGACAACTCGCAGTGATTCGACTATCTGTTCCCATGCGATGGATATCGGCGATGAGAGGTTCTGTCCATTCAGCCATCAAATCACCTGCCCGCAGGCAATGGTCCGGGGTTGTAGTAGCTAACAGCACATTCTGAACCGTCGTTAAAGCCCCACCCCAAGTATCATCCAATTAATTACCATGTCGAGAGCAGCAGCGACATCGCGAATAGTACGAGCCTTAGTGAGCCCACCAACTCGAGAGGGCTTGATATTCACGCCTGTTATGCCGCCTGCTGCGTGCGCTGTGAACAGATCTGCAATCGTGATGATGCTCTCATCTAACATGACTGGCAATCCTGTCCTGCGACCGAGTTCTGCGCAGTCTGACAGAGTGCGGCATGGTTGCTCAAGCCCCACAGTGGTATCTCGTCCGATAGCCCGACAAAAGGTCAGTGCCTGGTCCATGGTCCAACCGCCGTTTGCATCAACCCAAATGATAACATGGTCGGGAAGGGCCGCACGAATTGCTTTGACTCGCTTCGCATTAGCGACAGGGTTGCCACCCGCCTTGAGCTGCATCGTGATAGCGCCCTTTGCCAACTCATCTTGTGCTAGTTTGACGGCAGCATCAGGTTCCCGGATCCCAATGACAGAAAAAGCTTTTGGGCTTTCGGTAAAACGGCCGCCAAGCAAAACCACTGTTGGCAATCCCAACGACTTTCCCAGGATATCCCAGCAGGCCATGTCAATCACAGCCTTTGCCGCATATGCTCCCATCATGGCCCGATCCATGACATTGCAAATGGCTTCGGGAGATCTTGGGTCTAGGCCTATGAGCTGTGGACTGAGTTCCTGGATGGCTGCCAGTTCGCCGGTATATGAGCTTGCAAGGTAGTCACTGCCAAGAGGTGCTGTCTCAGCCCAACCCTCAAAACCATCATCGGAACGGATCCGAACAACGATCGACTTGTGGCCCTTTGCTAAGCGGCCGTGAGACATGGAGTATGTGCCATAGCGATAGTTGGCGTCGTAGGTAAACACAGTAATATCTTTGATCTGCATTGTAATAATGAATAATGAGTCTGAAATCTGGATGAGCTGTGTTTGGACGTGTCTCTCGAAAGACGGTTCCTATAAGTATCTTGATAATCACTAGTCACAAGCCTTCACAGCAGTAGAAGAAGACAGCCTCGTCACGTATATCCTCATGCAACATATACAGGGCGAGACCCTTAAGACACTGTGGGCAGAAATTGACGAGACACAAAAGACCTCTTTCGCCAAAGCTCTCCGCGCCTCATTTGACGAGCTTCGGCGGTTAAAGGACCCAGGCTACTTCGGCAACATCGACGGGGGACCACCACTGGATGACGTGTTTACAGGAACCCAAGGAGGCCTCGACAATGTCACATCTTCTTTCACTACCGAAGAAGAGTTGATAAAATCAGTCATTCGGATTTACGCACTGGAAACTGGAGACCGTACGGCTCACAAGGTGCAATATTACGAGCATGTTTTGCGAACTGTTCTCCGCAGCAATGAGCCTCCAGTCTTTACGCATAATGACTTGCAGAGAAAGAACATCATTGTGCAGGATGACGGGACTCTGGTAATTGTTGATTGGGAGTATGCGTCCTGGTATCCTAACTACTGGGAATACTCGACGGCTATGTTTGCTAATGGTGGTTGAAGGGATGACTGGGATAAATACTTACGCATGATTTTAGATGAATATCCTAACGAGGCACTCTGGATATCAACTCTAAAAACTGAGATGTGGAGTTAAAATAGCGATAGTTGGGCTATTAGCTCCGTATCAAATTTCATCAGGTCCTAAATCCATGAAGTCGAAGGTGTCGTAGAGTTGTCAAAGCTTCGCTTGCTAGGAATGCCGATCGATGTGTTGCTTTCATCGTCCGACGTAGTTTCCTGATTTCTGGCAACCTTGTGAAAGTCATTACCTAAATGGCCGGATGAAGTCTGGGTCGAACTCATCATATTCCATCCCAGTCCCAGAAGTAATCATAGCCCATGATCCTCCGCTCCCATCAACGCCAAAAGGCGGAGGACCATCACCATAAAGATAGTCATTGACCTCCTTATCGAAACATATGTAACGACCAATGTCTTGGTTAAGTCGGACGAGTATGCGGACTCTAATCCTTTGATCGACGGGGCGATGTCTCCATCCCAGCTTATCGCGAATATCAGCGAGGATCCCGGCATGATTACCCGTTCCTTCAATAACGGAAAGAAAGCTGAGTTCAATGGATTGAAGGGTGGGTGGCAGCTTCTCGAGGACAGATATGAGTTCCTCTTGGGTCACCTGCATTTCAGAAAGACCAAAGTGTTTTAGTGTCTTCCCAGTCGACCACTCGTCAATGGGGAATATATCGAAGAGCGACACAGTATCCACTGCTGGGCTAGCCCAGGAATGTTCGTCGACTGGATAGTCTGTCTGAAAGGTTATCCCTTCGAGGTTACACGCCTTAGCCAGAGCACTGCGAATTTTTCTTTTCTTCAAGAAGTTCCAGTCTTCCGCATCTTGGTTCGATAGCCATCCCATGAGCACTGATAACGTGATACGTTTGAACCCCGGTCGTTCCAATACCCGACAGAGGTCATCATGCTCCTCATTGGGCTGGTCAAACATGTAATGGTTGATGCCGGTGGGAAGTTGGTGATTGTCAAACGACAGCTCGGGGGTATTGCAAGAAATTTCCGGGTCTGCAAGTGGCCGTGACATAATCTGAACCCCTCGCCATTTCCCCTTTTCCTCTTCGCCTTCCCACGCCTGAGCCCTCCCTGGTGCGTACATAAAAGCGTGAGTCTATCCTCTGGGGATCGGGTATACAAAACCGTGTGGAAATGCCCGGATCATTGGAGTCTCGTAAAGTGGGAAGAAAAGAAAGCCATGTGCTGCGGGGGTGATAGTGACTTTCATAAGATTCGGGAACCGTGATTCCTGCAAAGCATATCGAACGGCCTGCTCATCAGCTCCTGATTCAAGAACAGAAGCCTGCTCTTTAACAAGGCGCTCGTAGTATGGGAGTGCTTCGCATAATGGCATTACATTGTCGAGTAATGTTTGATGCTCATTACCGTTTGGTTTATCCACTAGTCGCGACTCCGCGTCTTCTATTGCCTCTTTGCAGTGTTGTTGGAACCTTGAATGACCTTGATAATCGTTATCATCGGTTTCAAATTCATCAGAGCTATAGTCGTCATCGGAATCATTCCCACTACTCAGCGAAGATTTAAGAGTAGCGTCGTCCCCGATGAGTTCCTTGACCTGCTGTCTAAAGGTATCATGATTTGCGATTGCAAGGAAGACTTCGACATTAAGTGGATTTGCAGAAATAAAAACGCGGTTGAATCGTAGGGGCGCGTAACGATTAAGATAGCGACATGTTAGACGTAAGTTCTTAATGTCGTGATTAGGGAGAAAGTCAAAGATGCCATTGGCCAGTTCATCAGGAAGTCTCTGAAACACAGGACCTCTGTCTTTCGTTACGGCCATAATAGTGGGTGGTGATATGTGCTCGAAAACGAAGGGAAATGCGCTGTGGCTGATGCAAATTTAAGCAACGAGCGTAGCGAACGGACTGTTCTGAAATCGACGAGCAATCAGAGCGCCGCATTTGCTGACAACTGTTCCATGTTAGCGAAGTGGGTTCTTTCGCGCTAAGAATCCACATTGGAACGTCCTGGTCGGTAAGGCTCTTTCGGAGCCTTGGGCCGAAGTCTTCCCTACCCTATTCAAGCTGCAAATATTCTCAGAAACCTCATCTGATGGTTTATCCCCAGCGAGGTGGTTATATAGTGTTTAAAGAAGTCTTGGTTCAATCCAAATCAAGCTATCTGCTACCGCTTTCGTACTTCTTTAACTTCACTGAATGTTGAACTTTATTATGTTTCGACTTTCTCAAACGGAAAACCTTGCGCTCCTTCAACGGGTCTTTGTCATTTCCTACACGCGGAGAACTTCAGTCTGCACAAGTCAAGTATCAGACATTCACCATTCGATATAAGATATTTTCCTATTGAATATGTTCTTTTATTGTAGCATATCCATCCCTGTGGCCTTTCAACCATACCCATTATATGTTTTCTCGAAGCTGGTATCGAATGCGTCCCTTACAGTACCAGTCCAAAACGGGACAAAATCCCCCTGCATTCCTTCGACAACTGGAAACGGCGAAGGACCATCACCGTAAATGTACTCTTGAACCTCCCTGTCCAGACTGATGTACCGACCTTCATGGGGGACATTCGTTGAGGTTATAGAAATGGTGACGTGAATCCTTTGAGACTTGGGTCGATGCCGCCAATCTAGTTTGTCTCGGATATCTGTCAAGAGCCCGGCATAATCGTTCCCGCCAACCATTGCGAGGAGGCTTAGATCCACAGATTGAAGTGTTGACGGAAGCTTGGCAAGAAAGGAAATAAGATCATCTTGAGCAACCAGTATACCATGGAGTCCGAAGTGTTTTAGCTTTCCTGTGAACCACATATCGATAGGGAATATATACAGCAAGGAGACAAATATTTCCTCGTCGTCAGCAGCTCCGGGCTCGTGACTATAATCAGTCTGGTAGATGAAGCTCTCCAGGTCAGGTGCACTGGCGAGAAGTCCGGAAATCATTCCGTGACGGTAGAACTCAAAGTCGTCAGGGTCACAATCTGAGACATAACCCGTAATCACTGGGAGCGCAATGCTTTTGAAACCGGGTTGCTCGACGATTTTGCAAAGATTATCATAATCAGCATTAGGCGTCTTGAAGAATGTGTAGTCGATTCCTGTTGGAAGCTTATGACTGTCCAAGACGAGCTCAGAGACTTGAAGCGTTTCAGCATAGTCGGCCAGCACCTTTAAAACGATGCAGACCCCGTGCCATTGCTTCCTCTCTTTCTCGTTCTCCCACCCCTCGGGATATCCGTCCCGACCATCGTGTGTTTCATTGGACCACCAGCCGCGAGGTGTCGGATATACGAAGCCGGGAGGGAAGGCGCGAATCATCGGTGTTTCATACAAGGGCATGAACAGAAGACCGTGTGTTACTGGCGTGACAGTGACCTTATTAAGTCGCGGGAACCGTTGTACGGCGTATCGAAATGCTGCCTCATCCGCTCCAGACTCCAACACCTCCCTTTGCTGCTTCAACAGGACTTTCCAATAAGCAAGCGAGTCTCGGGAGCGCATCAAATTATCGATCTGCCCTTGTTGTTCGTTGTCGACCTGATACTTATTCTTTTCGATCAGACGACTTTTGATATCAAAAAGGCTCTCTTTGCACTGCTTGGTGAAGCCTCGTGGAACCCACTCTTGATCCTCGTTCGCAGCTATGTCATCAGGATCATGCTCATCGGCGCTATAGCCGCAAGGACCATCGTAATCTTGGATGGGGTCCTTATGAACGACACCATCCCAAGTAAACTCTCTGAAACGGGGGAAATTCTTCAAGACGGCATCATCCCAGATGATCTCCCTGACACAATGACGGAAGACATCATGATTGGCAACGGCAAGCAGAACCTCGATGTTGTGTGGATTAGCAGAGATAAAAACGCGTTCAAGATTCAAACGAGATTTATCTCTGAGAAATCGACACGTAAGTCGCAAGCTCTTGATATCGCGGTTGGAAAGTAGGTTGCAGATAGCACCAACAATCTCACTTGGTAGGGCTTGGAAATCCGGTGAAGGGGGTTCGTCGTTATGTTGAGTCATAATTGAAGAAGATAGACCTTTAGCAGTGAAGATAGAGAAAAGTTCAGAGGGAAGTTTCTAAGGGCTATGGAAGTGAGAAAGTTTTTAGAGTCGGTGTGACTGAACTCAGACCCGCGGGTAGCGTATCCAGTTAAATAATTAGAAGCTCTTTGTGGCAGAACAATCTACTAACTCCATTGGGGGAGGGGTCTGTTATACTGGCAAGCTGCCTAACTGTTTAGCACTGATCCCTGATTTTTAGGGCGCTAGCTATTCTCATTCTGTAAGTGGGGCTGTTTACAGTCCACACAGCGGCGGGTAATCATATCAGATCGCTCTCCAGGGCTCACTGGACAGATTCATAACAGACCCTCTAAACGATACGACACAGCCTGATTCGCGAAATTCGGAGCTTACAACTTTTACGGCACTGTTATATTTTCGACTCAGTAAGGAAGCCTTTCTTTTTGCTGCGTAACTAAAGCTATTCGCTACAACTTTCTTATTCCAGCCTGACTTAAATCGATGATAAACTTCGCCATTAAGATGAACCAACACAAACATACGTACCAAGCTCAAGGTCGGAACAGTCCGTGTCAACAGCGGGGTTCCACTTGTAGAACGTTTCAAGGTCTATTTTAGTACCTTGAGCAATACTGTAGCAAGTATCCTTCTCAATGACCTCGTGGAACTTGGTACATGACTTCAGGATTCCGGTCTGCACTGGTGAAGGTGTGGCTTGCTTAGTGGCTGTGGCTCCAGCTTCAGAGGTCTTGGACGCCAATGAAGTCTCTGGGTCGATCTCATCGTCGTCTTCTTCATCGCTAGGCCATCTCGGTATGCCCACGCCACGACCATCTGGATAGGTGGATCGGCAGTAAAACGTCCCCAGGGATAAGCCTGAACAGTCCGCTTTAGCGCTCGGGTTCATTTCCAAGAATTCGCCATGCTTCAAGCCCCAAGTGACCATGAGATCATCACACCGGGATTCGCGTTCAAGACGGAACCACATCGTACAGTTACCTATCTCCCCTGCAGCACGGGGGGTCGGCGTTTCAATTTCGATACCTGCGTCGGCGGCTTCAGATGTGTTAGTTAGTAGATGCCTTGAGGGCCCACAAGGCTGCTTGTGTTTACTTACAGGTAGTAGGTGATGAAGGACCGGCGCAATAGGAAACACTTGAGGAGACAGTGCATGTGTTGGCGAAATCATTTGTGTAAGTGATAGTGTCTGTAACCAACGCTGCATCTGTTCCCATGGCAGCATCGGCCTTACTGGTATCGGCCAGTGATGGGTTCCAAACAATAAAATCCTAGACAACCTGCATCAGTAAAGCTTTCTCTCACAAAAACGGACAAACCTACCTCAAATTCAATGTTGTAAATCATCGACAATCCATGGCAGTCGGCAAGACTGTTGTCAGTAGTGTTCCGATTCCAATAGTAACTATCACAATGGTAAGCAAGTATTCATGTATCATTGCCAGGCTGCCATGGGCCAATGTTGCTTACTGTTGACAGTCCAAGCGCGTCCCGTTGGCAATTGGAATAATGTCACCTGATGATTGGAAGCGGTCTAGGGGATCGGTCGTGCTATTGTGATACGATTTATCGGTTGACTCAGTCTTTTGAAAGGTCTTGAAGTAGCACTTGGTGCAGCTGTTCCTCCATATCATGGATAGGTCGTGATACTACCAACAGGTTTTTCACATTAACTGTAGCCCAGCCATAAGTTGGTATAATTCTTCCAAACTTGAGGATTCAGAACTAGGCTGATAAATGGGTCAGCCCAGTTATTTAACGATTGAACCTGTTTGATCTTACAAGTCGTCCATCGTGATGCTCCAAGCAGCCAGAAGCGAAGAACAATCTTGCCCTTCCTTCACTACTGCATATTGCCCGCAGTTCCTGTTCGTGTCGTTCGGTACTTTGGATGGGACAGGCCTAGATATTTCTGTCAGCCTGTCGCTTGGCGCGAGGTTTGGAGAGTCGGTATTACGCTACAGCTGTGGCAATGGACATATCTCCCTTGGTATTAGTGGGAATAGCAAGGTCGCCTGAGGGGTTGCTAACACAAATGTTGGTCCCCTGAAGGGACCTCAATTTACTAAGGGCTGTCAGTTTTGATCTTCCGTATGTGGAATTCGTTCTTACGAGCAAAGAGAGGGAACATTGCGATTCCAGAAAACAATCTGGACGTATGTAGCCTTGTGCTTCTTAGCCACCTCTGACCCCCAGTACGGCCTTATCAAAAGTGTGGTTTTATTAAGTACTGATTGCGGGCATCTTTATCACCAAATGAGTTACTAGCAGACCCCGAGTATGGCCTTATCACTTTCGGAGCTGGCTCTGAGTCCGGTGAGGTGGATTCCGCGAACTCTGTATTTGACTTTCTCCTCGCTGTCGGTGATTCTCGAAGACTTACCCAGTTATAGAAGAGAGTCAGTAGAGTCGATCCTTTCGTCTTCCTTGACTGCCCGAAAAATGTGCTTGATCAGCCCGTTAACAAAACTCAGAAGGCTCGCGTCGTTTGCACGAGCGACAATGTCTGTTTGAGTTTTTTTAAAGGTCAGTCATCAATAAGCTTTAGCCTATTTACTAAATAATAAACTATATTTAAGCTTATCCTAAAAGATAGCTATTGAATAATAGTTTATGTAATAAAAATTGTTCTTTTGTTAAGTATATGCTGCCTAGCTTTTCAGTTACTAGTAGACCCCAAATATCCTTCTTCTCCTTCTTAAGGCTAGAGTTGGACGTATGTAGAGACGACCAGTTGTACCAGCACCGACAGCGATTGTTTCACTTAAGTTGAGTTTTCGCGGGTGACAAATCTGTTGCCGATGAAAAGGGCATCAATGCGCGTCTTGTTGAATGTGGCAATAGCGTCAGCTGGGGTGCAGACGATTGGCTCGCTGTCGTTGAAGGACGTATTGAGCACCATAGGGACCCGAGTCAAGTCTGCGAAGTGGGAGATGAGCTCATAAAACGCGGGGTTGCGCTCGCGATGGACCAGCTGTACTCGTGCTGTGCCGTCCTCGTGCAATACTGCGGGTACCTGTTCCCCACGCCCCGGGACCGCCTGGCAGGCATAAAGCATAAAGTCGTAGCTTCGAGAGGGCTTGCCGAGTTCAAACCACTCGCCAGCCGGTTCAGCCAGTACACTGGGCGCAAAAGGACGGAACGTCTCACGATGCTTCACTTTAACGTTGAGCATTTCACGTGTCGCCGAGCTTCGCGGGTCGGCCAGCAGCGAGCGATTGCCCAGAGCTCGGGGGCCAAATTCCATTCGACCCTGGAACCACGCCACAATCTTGCCAGCCGCAATCATGCGGGCAGCGTCAAGGGCCGGCGAGCTGGATAGCTCTGGCGACAGCCCAGCGTCCTTGTATGCTGCAACAATGGCAGTGTCATCATACTCTGGGCCGAGATAGGGCGTATCCGAGGCGACTTTCTTTGGGCCACCCATGCGATTATTCAATTCTAGCGCTGCTCCCATCGCCGTGCCTGCGTCATGGGGAGCCGACGGAATGAAGATGTTGGAAAAAAGTCCCGCTTCCTTGAGGGCCACATTGCTAACACAGTTCAGGGCGACACCTCCCGCAAGACACAAGTTGTCTGAATCAACCGCTTCGCGGAGTTCCCTCGCAAGCGCGAGAAGAGCGTTGTCCGTGGCGGCCTGAAGAGAGGCAGCAACATCGTAGTGATGCTTTTCAAGCGGTGTATTCACCTTGCGAGCGGGCCCAAACAGAGCCTCGAGGCGATCGAAATCAGGCAAGCGAAAATTGGCTGTTTCCTTGTTGACGGTGTATTCACCGGAGCTCTCAACCTTCATCAGCTGTGAGAAGGCATCCTTGAACTTGGAAGCGTCGCCATATGCGGCTAGGCCCATGGTTTTGCAGGCGTCGTACTCGGAGAATCCGAGATATTTGCTAATCTTCTCCCAAACAAAACCAATAGAATGGGGAAATGGGACCTCCCGCAAGATGGTAATCCCATTCTTGTTACCCCGCGCGAGCAATGTGCAAGCAGCTTCTCCAATTCCATCCGCGACGAGGATGGCAGCATCTTGGAACCCAGACGGGTAGAAGCTGGAAGCCGCATGAGAGAGATGATGCGGGACAAAAGTAAAGGGCTGTTCGGCTCGGCCAAAGTGGGCGGCCAACGCGTTCGGCACCGAACGAAGACCGGAAAGGAAGGTTTTCTCGCCTTGCTCAGTTCCAAAGTCCCCAGCCTCTGCTTTGTCATCCAAGAGGAACTCACGCGCCCGCAGATCGGGGTCGAAGGAATAGGCAATCGCATCAAGATCCCCCGGTTTGAGGCCGGCGCTATCAAGGCAATACCGAATGCTTTCGACAGGCAGCTCATCGGGGTTGTCAACTCTCGCCGGCTTGCCGTGCTTGACTCTGGAGAAACGTTCCTCTTCGACAGCTGCAACGACTTTTCCGTCAACGAGCAATGAAGCGGCCGACTCGTGATAGACCGAGTTGATTCCGAGAATTCTCATCTTGATATGTGTTCCAAATGATGTTATTGGCAAGGAAGGTTTGGGGGGTCTGGTTAGACAGGCTTTGTAGAGTTGCTATCTCATAAATGGTGACGTGGTGAAGATGATGATACGAGCGGATTTCTGATGAAGTGACTACCTGCCTTTATACCAGAGTACAAACAATCACTGTATCGATCCGTCTTTGAAGTAGCATCACAGGTTGAGCGGGGTAATTAGGCAGATTGACAAGCACCACTCTTGCATTGGGTATCGTTGCGGATGGTCAGCATTTCCTGCCGATCTCACAAAAGCGAGGAGAGTGGACGAATCACAGCTGTCCCAAAGTCTATTGCAACCTCCGACCCATGCCTGACCGCTACAATAGTTACTCTGTAAGATCGTAATAGCGGTAACTGTCCTTTTGCAGCTGGCTGTATCACTTCGTCAGCGATGCATTGCATTGCATTGCAGAACGTAAGTCAGCCAGAAGATGAAATCGACTGCGTACTCCTCAAATTGAGAAAAACGTGCTCTCAGTAGAGTCATTTTGTTGGTTGAACCTTACTGCAAAAGCAAATGAAACCTGAAGTACTTTTTAATCGACTAAACCAAGCGATGTAAGTTACCTTTTTGTACAACTCAGAAAGAATGATGGGAGTACATATGCGCCATGTCTTAGCTTAGTAGATACCCAATGAGTCTGTAGCAGCGCACCTTTCGAGGATAGACGATTGGACATGTGAAGTCATGCAGTAAAGAGGCATAAAGAAGCATGTCTCTCGGCGACACTGCAATTTGGCTTCCCAAGGCGACAAGACACCGCTCCTTCTTACGTGGCCGACTTCGTATCGAATGAAACTTGTCTCACCAAGCCGTCATCGACTTTCCCAAGGGCGGACTCGTGGCCGAAGTCCAGCTGATAAACATCTACGGACCAGCCAAGTGTTGCGTGCTTACAACTATCCAGCCTAAAGTGACATCTTGCTCGGATCCTTCCAACATTGGGTTCGGGGCCGGAGCTGTGTGCTGGATAGCAAATAGCAGTGACCACAATCCGCTGGTTCCCATAGGTGCTATTGGTGAGCTTTTGATCGGGGGGCCAGTCGTGGGAAGGGGATATCTAAACGATACGACGAAGACAGCAGCGGCTTTCGTGGACGAACCCGCGTTCTTGCGCTGTGTTTCGACGCCGAGCCAGCACAGAAGGGTGTACAAGACGGGCGATCTAGTGCAATATGCGCCAGATGGTTCTATTCGATTCTTGGGCCGGAAGGATACGCAGGTTAAGCTTCGGGGCCAGCGTGTGGAACTGGCTGGGGTGGAGCACCACGTACTCCAAGCATTGAGTCACCGTGGGGATGCTGTCTTGAACAATGCCGAAACCATTCACATTGTTGCAGAAGCCATCAAACCACTCAACGGCAGCTATCCAGTGCTGGTCGCCTTTATCAGTCGTGAGTCTCGGGACCAGTCTGGTAAGACGGTACGGGAGATCACAGCCAATCTGGATGAGAAGCTCGCCAAGTTTCTGCCGACATACATGATCCCAACTGCCTACATTCCGATCGAACAGATGCCCCTCACAGCTAGTGGAAAAACGGACCGTGTCAAACTACAACAGCACGCATCTGCCTTGACCAGAGAAGACCTGGCACTGTTGACCGCGGGTCAGCACGAGAGGCGAGCCCCTCGGACCACAAGAGAGGCCGTACTGCAGCGGTTGTGCTCCCGCCTGCTCGGTGTGAGTATGAATATCATCGGGCTGGATGGCTCGTTCTTCCGACTGGGAGGTGACTCTATCGCGGCTATGAAGCTAGTGGCAACGGCTCAACTGGAGGGCTGGCATGTCACGGTGGCCAGCATCTTCTCTCATCCTAAACTGTCTGATCTTGCTCTCACTATGGAGGTGCTGCGGACAGGCACAGATCAACCTCCTCCGGCATTTTCACTACTTCCAGATGGCTCTTTTGGCCATGTGCGAGACACTCTCCGTCAGTTAGGAATTGATGATTCTGCTATTGAAGATGTGTATCCCTGCACAGCGCTTCAGGAAGGCCTCATGGCAATGACTGCGAAGGACCCCAACGCCTATGTATATCAGACAGCATTTGCCCTTCCGGTGGATGTTGATTCTTATGCTTTCCGTGCTGCCTGGGACGCAACCGTGGCCGCTAACGCTATTCTTCGCACCAGACTGATTCATACGGAGTAGGTGATGTTCCAAGCGGTTATTCGGGGTAGCATCAAGTGGGAGACAGCGACGAGCATGGACGACTATCTCGCAGACACTACTCATGGGCGAATGAATCGCGGTGTGCCGCTGCTGCGTCTAGCATTAGTCGGACAAGCCAACATGCCGCTGTCCTTTGTTCTTACCATTCATCACGCCCTGTGTGACGGTTTCTCGCTGCCATTGATACTGCAGCAAGTCCAAGAATCATATCATGTCAACACCCTCCAGCTTCATCCATCCAGTCCATTTGTGGCATATCTATCGCAGGTAGACAAGCAGGCAGAGCGAGATTTTTGGGTATCTCGATTTGCGAATCTCAGAGCTGCAAAGTTCCCTGCTTTGCCCTCAGCGACATATACACCAGGTGCAAGAATGTCCTTTACGCATTGCATCAAGCTTCCTCCCAGATCAGGCCATGATACCACACTTCCGACCCTTATCCGACTGGCCTGGGCTATCGTCATCGCCCATCATACTGACTCTGATGATGTTGTTTTTGGAGAGACTTTGACCGGGCGCAATGCCTCATTCGCAAACGTCGGCCAATTGACCGGACCGACCATCACCACGATACCACTTCCTGTTGAACTTGGAGCAGGCCAGAGTGTTGCCGAGGCCCTAGATGATGTGCAGAAGAACATGGTAGCGGCAATAATATATGAGCAGGCAGGACTTCAACACATCCGCCAGATGAGTAGCGAAATCGCAGCGGCCTGTGAATTCCAGAGTCATTTGGGCATCCAACCGTTAGAGGAAGGCTCTGAGGGGTTCGCCTTGTTCGGGCAGCCTCAGTCTCATAACAGCTCAGACCAATTCTCCAGCTACGCGTTTGTTCTCATCTGCTCACTATCGTCCAATAACCAGAAGATCGGTGTCAAGTGCAATTTCGACACTAGAATAGTGGATGAAGACGAGGCCAGAAGATATGTTGGCATGTTCCAAACGATATTATGTCAGCTTTGCAGCGATCCTGAGCGAAGGATTAGGGACTTGCAGGTCATCAGCGAGGCGGATATCGCTCAGATTGCGAAATGGAATTCAGACCTACCATTAGCTCGGGATGAAACTATCCATGATCTCATATTAAGCCGCTGTATGTCACAACCACGTCGCGTAGCCATCGCTTCGTGGGATGGAACCGTTACATACGCCGAGCTGGATGATCTTTCACGAGCCCTCGCACTCCATCTGATAAACACTGGAGTGAAGCCAAACACGATTGTTCTTCTCTGTTTCCAGCGCTCTAAATGGTCTGTCATCTCCACTGTGGCAGTTCTTCGGACTGGAGCGGCATGTCTCCTCGTTGACCCTAGTCACCCTCCGGACCGGGTTCAAGATTTTGTGGGGCAGAGTCGGGCGGTTACAGCAGTTGTTGACCCGTCGCAGACGGCTTTGATGCAGAGCATGGCTCCCAATGTCATCACTGTCTCTTCAGCCCTGCTAGATGGCCTTGATAAATCGCAGACTGGGCCATTACCTACAGTAGCCCCAGGCAGCGCTGCGTTCATTGTCTTCACGTCGGGAAGTACTGGAAAACCCAAGGGAATCATTTTGGAACACGTTCAGCTGAGCACAAGCATCCGAGACAATGGACCTCGGATGGGAGTAAACAGTAACTCACGGTCTCTA
Source organism: Fusarium sp. NRRL 66335 (assembly GCA_004367055.1). Taxonomy (NCBI): domain Eukaryota; kingdom Fungi; phylum Ascomycota; class Sordariomycetes; order Hypocreales; family Nectriaceae; genus Fusarium; species Fusarium sp. NRRL 66335. The sequence continues at coordinate 174,391 of QHHG01000114.1, read as the reverse complement.
CACTTTTCTTCATACGCATTCGATGTTAGTATTTACGAAGTCTGCACCACTTTGATGTCAGGTGGTTGCATTTGTGTCATGTCCGAGCATGACCGCATGAACGATCTCGCCGCGTTCATCCGCTCCCAGAGGGTGACTTGGGCCGCCTTGCCCACCTCGGCAACCTATCTTCTTCATCCCGTCGACGTGCCATCCCTACAGACGCTTGTTGTTGGTGGAGAAGTTGTAACCCAGAATGTCGTGGAAACATGGGCGTCGAGCGTGACATTAATCATCGGATACGGGCCTGCTGAAGCCACAAGTTGTGCTCATAGTCCCCTTCCCGTACAAGGGTGGAGGCCAGGCACTTTTGGCAATAGCCTGGGTGGGGTCGGCTGGATTGCAACGCCAGCTGATGTATCAAAGCTCGCCGCAATTGGAGCAGTGGGAGAACTGTTGATTGAAGGACCAATTCTGGCCCGGGGGTACCTCAACAACCCGGAGAAAACGGAATCTTCCTTCATAGAGGATCTGCCTTGGATGAAGGACTTCCGCGCCGCTGGCAAAGGTCGTGTATACAGAACGGGCGACTTGGTGCAGTACAACCCAGACGGCACAATCCGATTTATTGGGCGAAAGGATACCCAGGTCAAGCTGCGAGGGCAACGCATTGACCTCGGTGTAGTCGAGGTTCGACTTCGCCAGTGCTTGCCAGGAGTCCACAATGTAGTGGCCGAAGTCATTGTCCCTCCCGGCTCCAATTCAAACTCTCTACTGGTGGCTTTTTTCATCTGGCCATGACCAGTGACGAAAGTATTGACTTGTTTTTAACTCCCACTGAAGAGATCCGGGCTATTTTCTTCGCCGCCCAAATGAAGCTCAGAGGCGTGGTCCCAGGGTATATGGTGCCTGGGATCTTCATTCCCGTGAAATACATCCCAAAAACGACATCCGGGAAGATAGATCGCCGACAGCTTCGCGACCAAGCATCATCGCTGCCGCGAGCGGAATTTGACCTCTTCGTGGCTACGCGGAGCAAACGGGAAATGCCATGCAGTGAAATGGAAGAAAGGCTTAAGACCATCCTGGCCTCTGTCACTGATTTGAGTATAGACGAAATTGGTGTCAAAGACAACATCTTTCAGCTCGGGGCCGACTCCATAACCATCATGAAGATGGTGACAGCCGCACGCAAACAGGACATCTCGATATCCGTCGCTAATATTTTCAGCCACCCCACAATATACGACTTGGCAGGATTTTACAATACAAACAACCCTCAACACCAAGTTGCGTAACATATCTCTGGGATAGATTTAGACGCAAAGCTATTACTATAGTAAGTACAGTCATCTTCATCTATAACTTATGATCTTGGGCAAAGTTACTAATTAACAAGGCTTAAAGGTTTTAGATATCATGTAGATAAAAAAAAAAGATGTTTATATTTCGGGGTTCGGGAAGCCACTTTATAACCAATGCAAATCACCTGCAACGAAATAGATATTGGAACATTGCAGGAGATTTAATATTGTGAAAGAAAGCAGCGGGTCAACCCCATACTTATAAACTTTCGTAATGTAATCTTAGTTAATGCATTCTTCAAACCCAAGAGTTCAGAATTTAATATCCAAGTTAGAACAGATTATTGGTCGTGACTTCTGTGATAAGGTGTTAAGCTGAAGTCCATGCATGATCCATGTCAACTACAACCCAACTGCCTCATGCAGTGCTGAAAAGGTAAACGCAACAAGTGGGGCTTAGTAAGCTTCGTTTATGGATTGAGTGAATCATCCAGCATAGAGACTTCAACCCTCGGTTGTAACAAAACATTTATCCATCTTTTACTAAATTGATTTTCTATAAACATGCCGCTGGACCATTATAAGAAAGAAAAACCCTCACTTTCAGGCTGAACGTTGTCTCTTGAGGTAAAATATCTCGTATTATGCAAGCCACTTTGCGGGGTATCTAGGTTAGGTATTGATCAATTGATGCTGACATCATGGAGTGACTTGCTAGCGGCATTTTCAAGTACTTTTAGTCTTCTGCGATTCCCTTCCGATTGTTCCGAATTCACTTTACTCGAGTCTTTTATGTTTCGTCTCTCTGCTTTATAGATTGACCTGTATTTAATCAACTGTAAAAGAGCTGCTTATAAGGAGCTGGACTTCGCAGATTGAATTGAAGAGGTTTACCCCTGCCAAGCTACTTGCCAAGACAACGCAATGATATCAGCGGTATGTAAGGTACTGATTCTGACAGCACTGGATTGCCCTTGCTGTCTCTCACATTATGCATTTACCTGAAGATTTAAGAAGCTTCCATTGACATCTTTTAAACAGCATAAGAATCAGATAGTCTTCGGACTTCTTTCATTTCTCGCCATCCTCGCTACCAGTTCCCAGACTCCGAGTCGTACTGAGAAATGCTTTCGCCGTCATAGCAAAGCCAGCCTGTCAGCTGACTCCAGCGACAATACCTACAACACGTCTTTCCCCGAAGTGACCTGGGATGAAGACAATTGGCTTCTCAGCACCACAAACCTCGACCAGGGACATTATCAAGCTCGTGGGTCAGTAGCAAACGGCTACTTGGGCATCAACGTTGCGGCTGTTGGACCATTCTTTGAGATAGACGTCGACGAAGAGGGCGGGGTCATCAATGGCTGGCCGTTATTCTCGAGACGTCAGACCTTCGCTACAATTGCTGGCTTTTTCGATGCCCAGCCCAGGACAAACGGAACCAACTTTCCCTGGCTTTTGCAATATGGCTACGAGAGTGTCATCAGCGGGGCACCCCACTGGAGTGGACTCATTCTTGACCTCGGTGACGATACATATCTGGACGCGACGGTTGATAACAGAACCATTTCCAACTTTACATCTACGTATGATTTCAAGGCTGGGGTTCTTGAGTGGTCGTACAAATGGACGCCCAAGGACAAAGAGGGGTCATATGGCATTAACTACCGACTGTTCGCTAACAAGCTACATGTCAATCAGGCCATTGTGGATTTGACTATAATCCCCTCTGCTGACTCTCAGGCGACAATTGTCAATGTTATTGATGGATATTCAGCGGTCCGTACCGACTTCGTCAAATCTGGTCAAGATGAAGATGGAGCTATCTTCTCAGCTGTACGACCAATTGGCATTGCCAACGTAACCGCTTATATCTACGCACAAGTTACCGGCTCCAAGTCCTTGGATTTGTCAAAGCGTCAATTAGTGCACGGCAAACCCTATGTGCATACCAATGACTCGTCTGTGGCACAAGCGATCCCTGTCAAGTTCTCGGCAGGGAAAGCTGTTCATATCACCAAGTATGTTGGAGCCGCTTCTTCTGACGCTTTTGATGATCCCAAGACAATAGCCCAAGAAGCTTCGCGCAAGGCGCTTGAAAACGGATACGAAAAGTCTCTTGAGTCGCACGTCACAGAATGGGCGAGTGTCATGCCCGATGACTCTGTCGACAGTTACGCCTTTCCAGATAATGGCACGCTTCCCAATGACGAGTACATCATAGATTCCGCTATCATTGCCGTCACCAACACCTACTATTTACTACAAAATACAGTAGGGAAGAATGCAATCAAAGCAGTGTCTGGAGCCCCTGTCAATGTCGATAGTATCTCCGTAGGTGGTCTTACATCTGACTCATATGCGGGAATGATCTTCTGGGATGCCGACCTCTTCATGCAACCAGGCCTAACAACATCGCACCCAGAAGCTGCCCAGCGTATAACCAACTACCGCGTGGCCAAATATGAGCAAGCCAAGGCAAACATCGCGACTTCTTTTACTGGTTCTGAGAACGATACAGACTTTTCTGCATCGGCAGCTGTGTATCCGTGGACGAGTGGACGGTTTGGCAATTGCACTGCCACAGGTCCATGCTGGGACTATGAGTACCATCTGAACGGGGATATTGGGATATCTATGGTTAACCAGTGGGTGACAACCGGCGATACCGATTACTTCAAGGAGACATTGTTACCGATTTACGACTCGGTGGCAACCCTCTTTTCTGATTTGCTCAAGCCTAACGGATCGTCTTGGACTATAACCAACATGACTGACCCGGTACGTGCAATTGCAATGTTATTTTCCAGATACTGATTTGAAGCAATTTAGGACGAGTACGCAAACCATATTGACGCCGGTGGCTTCACCATGGCCCTTGCTTCCGAAACTCTCATTCAGGCCAACCAATTTCGCGAAGAGTTCGGATTGTCAGAATACAAGACATGGGATAACAAGGCTTCTGACGTACTGCTTATCCGAGAGAACGGCGTGACTTTGGAGTACACAACTATGAATGGGAGCGTCGTTGTCAAACAGGCGGATGTGGTTCTGATTGCCTTTCCTCTGGGTTACAACGACAACTACACAGACCAAGATGGACTGAACGACCTGGACTATGTAAGAACTATTCCAATCATTACTGCTATGATCAAATTCTGACAACCGAGCAGTACGCGAACAAGCAGTCTCCCGATGGACCAGCCATGACCTGGGCAATATACTCGATCGTTGCCGACGAGCTTTCACCCTCTGGTTGCTCAGCATACACATACGCCCAATATTCCTACAAACCATATACACGTGCGCCCTTCTACCAGCTTTCCGAACAGCTGATAGACAACGCTACGACTAACGGTGGCACCCACCCTGCCTATCCTTTCCTTACCGGACACGGTGGTGCTAATCAGGTGACGATATTTGGTTACCTTGGATTGCGATTGTTACCTGATGATGGTATTCATGTCATGCCCAATTTACCGCCCCAGATTTCATATCTCAAGTACCGCACCTTTTATTGGCGTGGCTGGCCTATATCTGCATGGTCAAATTACACCCATACCACCATCCAGAGGCATCCAACGACTGAGCCTCTCGATGTTGCCGATCGTCGGTACGCGAATAAAAATATCAACGTCTACGCCGGAAGCCATGAAGATCCAGCTCTGCACCATCTCTCTTTCGATAAGCCCGTTGTCATCCGCAATCGGCAAATAGGAACTAATAACACTATTGCTGGCAACCTAGCTCAATGCCGACCAGTAAAGTCTTCCAATGCATACGAGCCAGGCCAGTTCCCCATGGCCGTGGTCGACGGTGCTACTTCCACGAAATGGCAACCCTCTAAGGCTGCAGAAGTCAACTACCTGACAGTTTCCTTGGCCGAGGAAAAGCTTGGAACTATGGTCACGGGCTTCTATTTCAACTGGGCTGAGGCACCTCCGGTCAATGTTACTGTCATATTCCACAATAAGACACTTGATGATCCAGTCAAGGCTCTGAGTGAGCCTTCATATTATGATGTCGTCCTTTCCAAGAACATCATCCAATCAGATCCCTACGACGTCAAGACCGCTGATCTGAACGAGATTGTTATGCCTACTGGTAACAGCACCAATGTGACTCTGAAGAATCATGTTCCTTTGGCTAGATATGCCTCTCTGTTTATCGTTGGAAATCAAGCTTTGAGCACTTCCGAAGTCGGAGCTAAGAATGGTACCGGCGCGACAGTTGCTGAGTGGGCAATCCTTCACTGATTAATTCACCGAAATTGGAATATGAGTTACAAAGAGGAAATGTCCATGCTGGGGGAGGGGTTGGGAAGTTGTCTAAGGCTACGGTTCAAGAAACAGTGTCTGATGGGAGTACACCTTCAAATTATAAACATTGACTTTATGAATCTTGATCCATTTTTCCCACCGCCAGGTTACGTAGTCTCAACTAATCTTGTAAACTAGCTTCTCACCACTAATCGGTCGCATATAGTCCTCATTCCTCGCCAGCCTTGTCCTTTGGCTGACAGAACCACTACCCAAAAGAGCAAAGCCATCTGGAACAACCCTCTCAAGGTCCCCAGGCATAAGTCTAACAGGATTTGGCTCAAGTCTGGCATTACCTGATGGTCCCGGACTACTAAGGAAAGCATAAAACTCTTTCGCAAACGAATGCGCATCTGGGTTCGCCGGAAGAACGGATCCTGGGTTTCAAAAGTTAGAAACATGTGACGCCATCGCGACATGACTTGGAAATAACAAGGGGGCTTACTCACCATTGTACCCAACTTCAACACCAAGCCCCTCCCAAACGGCACCATACATGGGCTTGACCGACATCTGCGCAGGGTCATACTCTCCTCCAACTGGCCCACGGATGACAGCAAACTTTGCCGTGGGGGCTAAGGTCTCGTGGGTGTTGTACACAGTGTGCTTTTCGGAAATACAATCCAACGCAAAGTCCACGCCATGTCCATCAGTAGCGCTCTTTACCTTCTCAACCCAATCTTTGCCCCTGTAATCGACGAGCACGTCATAACTGTAGGCTTTCTCACGAAGCATGTCATGCTTGGATGAACTTGCTGCACCAATAAGTCTGATAGGTTTTCCATACTTAGCGGCAGCGATATGTGCCAGTTGCGCAGCGTACAGGCCGACCGAAGTGGAAGAACCATAGATGAAGATGTTGATTGTTTTATCCGCTTCTGGAACGAGGTGTGATGAATTGATTGTCGAGAAGGGACATGGCAGTCCAAGTCTGACAAACAAGGCCTGTGCAGCGGTCAAGCCACACATGCTTATTGTTGAAGCCTCTTCCAGTGAAATGCCTTTAGGGACGGCCCATACAAGATCGTACGGAACGACAATGTATTCTGCGAAAGCCCCGGGGCGGTCATTGACGGAGCAAGCTAATTATGTGATTAGTAGACTGAAACTATCTCACATCTTTGAAAGTATTTGACGTTTGGAAGGCAGACGTACCGCCTTGTAGAAAGCCAGCCACTCGTGCGCCTGGCTTGACGCGAGGATCGGAACGATCATTAATCTCCGCTGCAGCTTCGACAACGATTCCAGCAAAGTCAGTGCCGATAATTCGTTTCTCTTGGACAGCAATGGGGTTGGTAACATAGAGCTCATCCACCGGGTTCAATGCTATCGCTTGAACGTGAATCAAGATTTCCCCGGGATTTGGGGTCGGACGAGGGACATCGTCCACCACTACCTCTGAGGAAGACGTATTTAATACAAGGGCTGTCATTGTAAAAGTTCACTCTTTTTGCTGTATTTATTGACGGATGTGTATCGTGGGGAAATAAATCTAGAGGAAGTAATTGAGGCTCATAACACATCGCAATCGCCAGCTTATATGTGAATGCTTCAAACCAATTTCCAATTGGAAGCGCCATTTATTCTATCTGCAGTAACTCGATGAGGTATAGAAGGAATCGAATTGCTGACAATTATTCCACTAGTCTGGCTGCAAAGTGCAGTTGTATTTCCAAGCCTAGTAGTTCCCGCTTACTGAGTCTAACCAGGTAGAGCCATTTGCCTGACAAATACACCATCGGACCATTCAACCGTGAACCTTAGCTCTACCCGCACACCTTCCCCAGCCGTGCAACTAGACAACAAGTGCAGTAAGTTCCTCGTAAAATGTCTCATTGGAGAGCGCCTGAACAATAAGCTGAGCTTCGGCTCTAGCAACAATCTTGGTCTGCTCGTATGCGAAGTCGGTTCCAGAGACGTTATGAAACAGAGGCTCATGATTGAAGGCGCAGAGAGCTCCTGGAACTTTCTCGCAAATTCTGTAGTTTGCATGCAAAATAGCTCTCTTTACACTGACAAGTTCATGGGTATCAGGATCAAGCACAGGAAGCTCGCACCACGAGGCGTCGGTAGAGGCAGCGATATCCGGACCGATGACGAAATCAGTCAGCCCGTACTCTGGTTTCTCGATCAGATTGACGAAAGCATTGGCCAGAGACGGAATGATTTCGAGTGAAGGATATACGATATCATGAGATACATCGCGCGCAAGAGATCCTATAGCCTTGTCGACAAATTCGGCGAGTGGGGCCAGATCGGTGGTATAGCGTGTTCGCATATCACAAGTGATATCATACTGCTTAAACGTAGTGTTGCCAGGGAGGAAATAAGTTATTGATGAATCATTGGAAAGCGCTTCAAAGGTCGCAGTGGTAAGTTCCAGCGCACCTCTGGTGGATTCTGAGGCGTGACCACCAGGCCCAAGGGCAGCCAACACGACACCGTCTTGGTCTTGAGTAATAGTAGCAGTGACCTTCGGGAAGTTGCCAGTATTGAGAAGTTTGGACACAGTCTGCTCCACAGTGTCCTTTTCTGCTCCAGCGAAACCAAGGCTGATGTTTTGCTGAACGACGTTCGTAGCGTAGTCACCGATGTTGGCGATACTGACTGCAGTCGAGCCAGTACCGGGCAGGTCATTGTGGATCTGGTCGATGATAACCATAGCACTGTACGCCTTCTTCACAGCTTCTGCATGGGTAGACCCTGTAATGCTGTAGAATGAATTGATTCGACCTTCCATCACTTGAACAGAACTGGCGGACGTTGGATGTGCCATAAAGGCAAGCTCAAACCCGTCAAAAGCGCCATTAACTTCAAGGTCGTGTTTGCCTGAAGCATTTTCCTCATCGGGGCAGCCGACAATTTGTAAGATACCCGGGATGTTGTAATTGACCAGAGCCTGGCTGGCGAGAATACCGACTGTCCAGGCGTTTGTGGCAATAAGATTATGTCCACAGGCATGCGCTACCCCGCCATTGATTCCGGTGAGTGCGTCGTACTCTGCTAGAATCCCAATGGTCTTGAGTTCTCCGTGAAAGCCTTCGGGGCGATGTTCAAAGAGGAATGAGTATGCTGTCTCCAAGCCGTAAGCGTGTGGAGTTACCTTCCAGCCGTGCAAGGAAGAGAAATGGTTCACAGCGAGGTCGTGAGCGTGAAACTCCGCGCGGCCCAGTTCAGGATTATCATAGATATCCTGACCCATTTCCTTCAGCGTAGGAAATTCGGCATCAGCCCTCTGGATCAAGAAGTGGGTAAGGGTAGTCGAATCCAGAGCCTGAACCAGGTTGGACAGCGCGAGGGTAGCGATAAATGATGACCTCATGGTGGATGAACTGAAGATGCTTTGTGACAGATAGAAGTTCGAAGGTCCATGGCATCTTTTTTATACACATCTCAAACAACCCACCCATGAGTAGTCGGAACTATCGGGTCAATTCTGCAGTCAGCGGCGTCCACAGGACGTTGTCAACAGGGGTAAAGGTCAGCCGCTCTAGAAAGTGCCCAATCAGCTGGTACAAGTATCAGTTGTGTCTTTCAATTGAGGTAGACAGATGTATACGGCGGCCGCTTGTGGTCCCCAGTTTAGAGCGTTATCGGTCTAAAGATCGCATGCACGGGTACATGTATCTTGTGTCATGGAAGGAAATGTTCTCGGCGTGGATTGAACGTTAAACCTAGCGAAGTATCCAATCAATTAATAAATTCAACTCATCACTCTAACCCGACGATTGAACAAGACTGATCAGCTATATCTTAAATGTAGCTATGAGGCTGAGAAGTTGTATCCACCTCTCAATTATATAAAGCTTACAATGAGAAAGCCAAGTCTCTACTCTATGCTCGTACGTCTTGGACAGCTGCTCTTTTAGCTTAGCATTAATAGACTCAAGATCGTCAATGCGTTTCCCTTGGGTTTCACTGCGCGTGTGTGCTTCCCGTAGGTCTGTACTGCAACGTACCAAGTGAGCATCTTTAGCTCCGAGTCGTGATTCCAGGTCTCTGAGTTGGGATTTCAGGTGTTGTTCGAGTTGCCGTTTCTCAAGTTCCGAGTCTTTCAGCGTCATGTTAAGCCGTACAATCTCTGCTTGGCTGGTGGCACCTTTCTTTACCAATATATTATTCCTTTCCACGATAGACCTGTTTTCCTCGTACAGGCGATTGACGTCCGCTTTGGAAATACTCAAGCTTTCTGTAACTATGCCCATTTCCTTCTGCAAGTGCTCCCCACGTTGAAGGGCGGTCAATAGCTTGGCAGTTGTGGCTGCATTTTGCTTTTCCAAATCTCTTTTTTCCAGCGTCCGTAGCCTCAATTGTGTGTTCATTTTAGATGCCATAGCAACGGCATTCTTCCACTTGTCGTTCACAATATCAAGTTCATCATAAAGCTCTTTGAGGTGATTGTTCGACCGATTCAAGTCTCGACGTAGATCCGCTAGGTCGAATTGGAGCAAATACTGGTGATGCTTGTTGGCTGCCTGAATGGTTTTCATCCAGTTTGAAAGTAGCGGAGGATAGGACGTATGACGCCCGCACATAGACAGGGACGCCAAAGTCTCCAATTTTGCAAAAGACGCATCCTCCGGCCGCTCGTGAGATAGCCGAGCAAGCGCCTGGCGAATCTTTCGCTGACGATCGACACCCGAAGACATACATCGATAACCTTGTTTAGTGATGACCCGACACCCGAAGGCACCCTCGAATTGCAATAAGGATGTCGGGTCCCAATAGACCGGGGCGATTAATGAAAGGCTCATCTCAATCGGGTCGAGGCCAAATCATGGATGAGAGTAGGTGGGGGAAAATGGTTAACAGACGCCGACAGTTTAGTTATGTAGTAAATACCTCAGTGTACGGATACGGGGCGAACTCATCCAGGTAGAACCCAGCCCCCTGGATTGTAAGGAGAAAAGCAATTTGTCACTGTTTGACAATCCCTGGAAGTGATAACCAACAGGCAATACTCGACACGCCAAAGTGGGTAGTCAACTGAAGCAAGACTACCCTATCAGGAAAAGGCTCCACGTCCCGCAAAATCGCAACCTCGCTAAAAGCCAGCTGAGACAACATGTTATGCAGTTGGTTGAGAACATACATGGATCGACTGACATATTAACTCACCAGGCAGGTGGTAATCCTTGAGTAAGCGGACATGACTGCCTTGGGCCAGGCCCATCTGTGATCTTGAAGCGGAGAACAGGCCCGAGCGGTAATGAGAAGACTGAATCCTGCATCTCAAAAGCGAAATTCCCTCTCATGCAAGGATGGAGAAAATTGTCGAACTTGGCTATAGGGAAGTCAATATCTGGAAATTCCGCGAGAATTGAAAAGGTACCCTGCACTAAGTGCAGGTATCTGCAGCTTACAGGTGGTTACTGGTGAAGTTGGTGGAGTTGTTCCAGGGTCTAGGCTGTTACAGCGCCAACTGGTTCTGGTGCAGTAATTGATTCTATTGTCACTAGCTTTTACTAGTCTTGTCCAGCTTAGTTTGCCTGCAATATTTTCTCTGCCTGTCTACTGATACCTCCATCTTCCCGCCTTCGCCCTTCCATTGCAATCTCATAGCCATCTAGCGACGGAAGCTTGAAAGGCCTTGGCACCACCGTGAGTGCTGCAAAATACCCGTCGTTACAATATCCGCCCAAGATCGAGCCAACGCAAGGCCTAGTTTAGGCAACATAGTTGACAGTAAGTTGTCCATTGGCAACGTTATTTCCAGGATCAGTGGGGATACTGCCGCATTTGTCACACTTATGCTCCAGAAGCTCGTCGAGGTATGTGACTGTCTGTTCCTTTGAGAAGGTTCTACTACCGATACCCTGGTAGAAAGCACAGAGCTGCCCAAAGGCAAATGGGACACAAGCGACGTGTTCACCGTTGGCCCAGTTTCCCTCTTCTCCAGCTGCAACAGCATCACGTACATCCTTCATATCATGATTAGGCAGATGGAAGATGCCGCCAACACCGCAGCTCGAACTGCCACGGCAGTTGATACCCAGGCTGCGCTTCGCGAAGCCAGATGGAGCAGGGGCTGGGGCTGGTACAGGGGCAGGAGCGCGCTTCTTAGCGTTGGTAACAGCGTTGACAGTCAGCTCTCCATTCTTCACGTCTCTTCCATCGAGCGGGACGCTACCACAGAGCTTACACCCATGGTCGAGGATTTGTTGGAAGAGAACCTGAGTCTCAGCAACGGTAAACCTGCGATCTCCAGTCTGCTGGTAGAACAGGCAGATACTGGGGTCACCGATGTTATCAATTTCGACACAGGTGATATGCTCTCCTGCGGAAAAGGTCTTGCTTGAATCGATGGCTCTGAGTTGGCCGGCCATCTGGGTGATGGCTCCTTTGTTGCCGACGCAAAGGCCACTGCCTCTGCAATTGATGCCAAGAGCCTCAGAGAAGCCGACTGTTGCGGCAAGGGCAAGAAGAGCGTACTTGAACATGATGGAAGAGATCTTGAATTGTAAATTGTGTGACTTGTTGATGTAGAATTCAATTGCTTGTAAGATGCGATGAACTGGGTGGAAATCATGATGAAACTGCGGGAATCTGTTACCTTTTATACTTCGAAGACTCCCAATCGCTAAGGCTAGGTGCAAGGTAACAGAATACCTCTTGCCAGGATATGTATCATACTGTTCCTGCTCGCTTCTATCTTCTCATACTATGTCTCAGGGCAAGACAAGGAAAGATACAGCTATCATCATCTCACATACAACTTTAGGAAGATCACTTGAAAGCGTGCGACCCAGGCCTTGATGCAAGGATAAGCCCGCTTACAAGCCAATGATTAGCCCTGTGATCATTGCTTTGATGTCCAAAATGCCGTGTATCCGTGACGATCTTACAAGCGGTGGTGTTTATCGTGTATACAGAATTTGATATGTTCCAGGCGGGCTTCCTAGGGTAGGCCAATAGGCCATCTAGGGTTTGGGAGAAATCTACGTCACATGTCAATCTGGGTTTGACTCTTTTCTTTAAACCAGAAATACTACAACTAGGTGCAATCGTAATAATACCCTATACAAAACGATCACGGATCGCGGCAGCTGACAGCCTCGTACAGCTTCGAATACGATCCCAATTAGGATAATGAGTCAGCAGGTCACAGAGATTCCTTCCTTTTGAGGCAGGGCTTACTGTACGTTCATTGATCGACGTAAGCGGCCATTTCGGAAGTCAGCGGGAACGCGGAAACGCGGCAATTGCCGCTGCGCTAACGGGGACAGAAAGGTCTGAGAATACCTTTTCTCATAAAATCATCTAGTAATTAGTACCTAGCTTGTTACTTCCTTCCCAAACGACACAGTTCTACAAGTCATCGTCTGGATGCAATATGCTGATGTGGCGTGATGGTTACAAGGTGAGACTTCCTGGGCAAACCTCGTAACAGTGGCGATCGCTAGTTATTCGTATTTCTCCCACTAAACTGCAATCATTTCTGAAAAATGGTTGATTGGATGTATGTTATCCGCCTTGACATGGCTTAGTTCGCTGTATTGTAATTTTGTTTAATTGTAACTGCGCATTGTGATAACACAGCCACGCCACATTGCTGCCTAAACATGCATTTGCATTTCAGCTCTCAACACCATATGATAACTCCAAAATTGTAATAAATTATTTTACTTTACAAGAATTAAAGAGCTTGCTAACCTGTCTGTAATCCACTTTTAAACCAAATCTTCTCTTTATCGTAAACGTCTTACTCTTACGATGTCTTTCGGTGTTAGTTTAGCGGACTTTCTCAAAGTCTTCGACCTTGTCATCCAAGCCAGAAAGAGATTTGTCGACGCCCCTGGCGAGTATGCTGCAATATCAAGAGAGTAAGTTAATCTCGCTGCCATCCTTTACAAAGTTGCTTACTTGTTTGACTTGCAGTCTTAGAAATGTTTCCAACGTCGTTCAAGACATTAACATTCTGTTATCAGGATGGGAACCTCAGACCAAGGACCGAGAAAGACTCCAAGAGATCGCTTACGAATCTACTTGTCTTGTCAAAAACCTTCACTCATGGCTTGATAAGTATCAGCAGATTGCGGCTAGCAATTCGACCACGGGACAGCGAATTAAGAGAACTTGGAAAATAATGAACTTTAACCAGAATGATGTTCAAGAATTTCGAGGACGGATATCACTCCAGCTTGACCAACTCATTTACTTTGAGGGACAGCTATCTAGGTATCTACGTTAGGTCCCCCTGAAACCTTAATTAACTAACATGTCATAGCCAAAGAGCCCGTAGGATGGAACATGCGATCCATCAACTGAGAGAGCGAACCAATCAACAGGAGCGAGATCACATCCTAGATTGGATTGGAGCAGATGACCAAGGTACGCGCCAAAGCAATCTCTATGGTCGACGACAAGAGGGAACCGGTGAATGGTTCATTAGCTCTGAGAAATTCCAGAGATGGCTGGAATCCAAAGATGGGTTGTTGTTTTGCCCGGGCCTCCCAGGAGCAGGAAAGACTATCCTAGCCTCCATTGCGATTCAGCATCTTTCAAATGTTTTCGGCAACGACAACGATACCGGCATAGCATATTATTACTGCAACTTTCGGCAAGAAGACGAGACTGACAAATCGACTGCCAAGAGGATTCTCTCAAGTATTCTGAGAAAGCTGGCTCCTTGTTCGAGTTCTTTGCCAGATGCCGTGAACACCTTGTATAGCAAGCACAAAGATAACGACAGTTCGTCTTCACTGGAAGAAATCCAAATTGTCCTGAGAGACGTCGCCTGCCTATATTCCCGCACGTTTATTGTTATTGATGGGCTTGACGAGTGTTGTGTATGGAGAAATGTTATGTCTGAGCTCAGAGGTTTGCCGGGCGCAAACATCTTGGCAACCTGTCGGGATTTCCCTGAGATTGTCAACGACTTGGAGTCTAAGGGTGGTGTTAGGCTGGAAATACGTGCAACGGATGCAGATATACGCAAATACCTCGATGCAAACATTTCGAATCTTGCTCGTGTCGTCAACCGTGACCAGCGGCTTCTGGCGGATATCTCTGATGCCATCTTGGCCGCAAGTGGAGGAATGTCAGTTGCTTCCATTTGATGTCCAGTCATAAAGCTTATATATTACAGGTTTCTTCTTGCTCGTTTGCATCTTCAGTCTTTAGCGGGCAAGATGTCCGTCACTGGAGAGAGGAGCGATGTTATCAGCAGACATTGACAACATGACTCCTTTACACTACACAGTCAAGACCGACGCCGAAGATATCGCGCTGGCTTTCATCAATGCTGGAATACCAGTGGATACTCCAGTGACAAGACACACATACCTGCCGAGCAATTATTGTGGCAGAGTTGCATATGGTCTCAAGGATAGTGAGGAGCTTCTTGTACAGAAGTCACATACCGAGGATGGATTGACTAGTCTGCATCTTGCTGCTTTGACTGGTAGTCAGCGGATGACGAGGTTTTTGCTTGATCATGGCGCCAAGCCGAATTTCCGCTCTGAGAGTGGTGAGACACCGCTGAATCTAGCACTAAGACTGGATGTAAATGGTCCGAAATGGTCAAATGTTGTGGACTTCTGGAACGATCCGGATAACCGTTTGGAATTCATCCTTGAGTATACCGATTTCGATGATGAAGGCGACTATTGCTCAAGCCGGGATTGGATACAAGAAAGAAGGTTGGAGATTATTGACCTCCTTTTGGACAGCCCCGAGTTTGATGTCAACGCACAAGACAAATTCGGGTTCTCTCCATTGCATATTGCGGCAAACCACAAGTACTTATCTGGACCTGTGGTCGAGAAGCTTATCGATAAAGGTGCTGATATCTCGTTGCGCACAAGCGAGAATAAAACACCGTTGCACCTCGCTGTCGCAAGCAGGAATGGTGATTTCGTTTCTAGGCTACTCGATCTTGGGGCAAATCCGGCAGATCAAGATGTCAATGGACTCAACGCTTTGCATTATGCGGCAAAGAAGGGTCACTTGCCAATATTCAAAGAAATGATGAGTCACATTCCACTCTCCTTAACGCAATCAATCTTGGAATCCAAAGACAATTCTGGCAAGAATATACTGCATCACCTATTGGGCCACGGTTTCGTTGATGTTGCTTTCGTCAGGTATCTACTGGAAAGGGTCAGTGGCATCAATGATCTCGACAACGAAGGGATGAATCCAATGGCCGTATTCCTGAGCGCGTTTGCGCTTTGTGAACACCAGAGTGGCCCAGAAATATTGGGTCTTTTGTTCGAAAATGGAGCAGACCCGAGTTTTGTCGCAACAGGAGGATTAAACTTGGGACATCTGGTAGCCGGATCGCACCGAGTTTCAGATGGGGTACTTCGGACTCTAGCAAAATGGGGTGTAACCCTGACGTCTAGGGATGAACGAGGTCGGACGGCTCTCCATCATGCTTGCATAAAGGGAAGCCTGACCAAGGAAGTATTGTGTTTCCTTCATGAAGAAGTCAAATTGCCTCTGGAGATCTGTGGTAAACAGGGGAAGACAGCGTTGGACTATGCCATTGAGAAAGGCAACGAGAATCATGGACCTAATTGTTTCAAGCGAGGCCGATGGAAAGCGACGGAGAGGTTACTACGTGGAATGGAGACGGAAGCACAACTGAACGGTCAACGTCACACATGTTATTGCTAGGTCCAATACTACTACATCCACTATCAAGGACATCGTTTGACCGTTTTGTGGATAGGTTGGTGTTCTTTGAACATTTATGGCTCATCACAGAAGTCATGATCAAGGGCCATAACCCCAAATGCTCAGAGGAGATATGGGCTTATGTAATTCCGCCCCGACCGCCAGGCCTCTATTAAACTAACTCTATCAACTCGCTCCATCACCTGAATCATTTACTGTAATATCCAGCATGCCTCCTATAAACTCAACTACGAAACCTCTCACACGCTATGCCTGTGAGCCATGCAGGTCATTCTAATCTGAACCTCGATGTAGTGAAGGTAAGGGCGGTGTCACTGGCGGTCTGCGATTAGTGTCTGACATTAGATATTGTAAGTTTGTTACGAGAATATGTAAAGAATACAATGAATTTCAGTAAAGAACGTATGCTGTAATGTAACTATGCCCTCAGCGCGGCGGAAGCAAGACGTCTAATCCTACTATAGCATCCCCTCCCATATCCTATCCTTCATATAGCAACTCTACAGATACAACCAAACAGAGAATAAAACTCTAAAACAGAACCCAATTCCTCCTAGTGTTGTAACATCTGTCTAATCTATTACCAGAACTGACTGTCTGGTTATTGGCTCAGCAGGTTTGCAGATTTTCGTTCATCTGCTAATTACTGAGGGCATTGTTCGCTGACCTTGTCAGGGTCGACACAGTGGTAGAGCGCATTAGGGCAGCAGACCTGGCCGACAGGACAGAAGAAAGAGTCTCCGCACTTAGGACCAAAGGTGGGAATGGACGGGGAAGCTGCAGTAGTAGCCGTGGGTTGCTCGCGGCGTCGAAGTTTTTCTTGGGCTGAGGGTGGAGCAGGGCATTCAGCGAAGCATCCAAGTTCAGCGACTCCGTTGACAATGACCTCGCAACACTTGGCTTTATCAGCAGGGCAGACCTGGTCGCCGCATTTGTTTGGGTACGTCTGTCGACGCTGGAGAGCTTGAATAGGTGGGCATTCAGCGAAGCATCCAATTTCAGCAACTCCGTTGACGATGACCTCGCAACACTTGGCTTTATCAGCAGGGCAGACCTGGTCGCCGCATTTGTTTGGGTACGTCTGTCGACGCTGGAGAGCTTGAATAGGTGGGCATTCAGCGAAGCATCCGATCTCAGCAACGCCGTTGACAATGACCTCGCAACACTTGGCTTTATCAGCAGGGCAGACCTGGTCGCCACACTTATTGGGGTATGTCTGGGGAAGGGCGTTGACAGCGACGCTGAGAGCGATGGCGACAATGGCGTTGTTGAAGAGCATGATGAAAGAGTTATATGTTGCAGTTGCAGGGAAACTGGGAAGTATAGATAAAGATGTGTTTGATTGCTGTGTTTGTATGAGTAGAAGGTATTTAATCTATTCAGTACTGGGAATTGGCCGACATTTATAGTCAAGTCTTTAGAATACATGAGATACTGAATTATCTCAAAAAGATCCCAACTTTGCTATAAAAAGCTATAATAGTAAAAGAATAGAAAGATTCCCAAGACCATCACCACCACCGGCTCCCACCGGTCAAATCACAATCATCGGTAATCAGTACTGCCGGCAGTAGCGTGTGGCAGGAAATGGCATTTACCGAGTGTCGCTCACTTGGAATCGACATTATTCTATGATTAGCTCGTGTTCAAGAGATTGTCAGCTGTAACGTTTCCACACAAAGTCTACCCAACCGCAACGTTTTCACGGACGCTCTACCCCAGGTGTAGTAGGTTTTAGCATGGCACGGAAAGACCGAAGTTGTTTCTGTTTGTGGATGGATGTCTACATTGGCTGGTGTTATCCATGACGTGCCTCCGCTTTGACGCGGAGGATTTCTACCTCACCCCACTCTGGTCCCTCTCTCTGGCCATTCACAACCCACGAGTACAGACAGGGATTTCCTCTTTTACTTAAAATGGGAGGGGCAATAAGGATGTAGACACGAGAAGCATCAGAGGTTTGAAAAGAACATTGGCATGTTTCGTGATCGACTCGGCCAAGTGGATAAGGCTTTTTTTCATCAAGAATATCAGCTACCGCCTACTGAATTTTTGTCACAGCCAAAGCTCACGCAAAGAGCCGGGATGCTGATACCAAGCGCTTGGACATACATAGGGCGATGGGTATTGCCGTCAAGGTTGATGATGGAAATTACGATATTCTCTATGCTGTGGTAATGGAGGTGCTAGAGCAGCTTAATATCGGAACACCGGAGGCACGGGGCTTACTTGAACAGTGGCGTTATTTCAAAAGACAGAATACCATGGATGTTATCATTGGGTCTGTTAATCCTTTTATCTCATCATTTGTCATCCGATAGTTCCTCGTTCCTTGGTGCTAAAAAAGAATCGAAAGGAAGGAATGAAAGGATTTTGTGCTACAGTCCGAGCCTTATGTTGGGGCAGGGCAAGAAGAGGTCTCATGCAGCCACTGGAGTCGCGATGTTTCAAAGTGTAACTCGGTAGCGGACAACCTTATACCCGTACGTGTCGGGCGCCTTCGTTCGCTTCGCCAGAGGTTTTAGTAATCCTTCCTTTTCAATACGTACAGTAGCTATAATGTTAGTAAATCGATTTTGTGAGGTGGTTTAGAAGGGTTCCTGTACGATTCAGATTATGACACGTGATTATCCTTGAGGCTTAAGAGACCTCCGTTAAATATCGGAGGTCGAACGTCTCAACCTTCACGTCCTGCCCGGACATTCATAGGACTATAACTGTAAAATGGTTTGATGATACATCCTTTGCTAACCTGACGTCGAGAGTGCTGGCAAGATGGACGAAATCCGGCGGCGGACAAACAGTCCGCCTTACATACACGCACCTGACACCATCCAAGCGGAGGTGCTTGAGGCCACTACAGACCCAATTTGCGGCTACTTTTCCGAGAATCCGGGTTAGCAACTATGAATGCAGTTGGGACACAGAAGGCTGACTACTGCCACGGAAAGACTATACAGCAGCCTGCGGTCCACCATCGACCTGCAGCACTCCCAGCGGCGGCAAGTCATGGGGCTGCTGCGACATGACAAGCTGCTACATCCCCGCTACATGTGAAGATGCGTCAGCTCCAGATTGTGGGGGTACTGCTACTTCAATTTGCCCTTACTCTCCAATCATGAAATGGTAGGACTCTGACCAAGTGCGATTTTTGAGATTGACAACTACTCTTAGCACCTACGGAGCCTCGTCGCTATGTTTACACTTCATCTACCAAACTGCTTCTGATGACAACGCCAAGGTGACTTCTTGGGGCTGTGGGGTAACGCCAACGACATATATCATCGGACCGCTGCAAGCTCGGCAAACTTCGCATCATACCGCATCAGTGACGGCCCCAGCCAATGACGAAACGCATTCAAGTTCTGGCTTATCCAAAAATTCCAAGATTATTCTTGCAGTTATTCTTCCTGTTGTAGGTTTGGCGATTCTTATTGCTGCAGCTATGTTGTTCTTCAGGCGGCGTAAGAAGAGAACAGGCGACGTAATTTCGGCGCCAGGACAAGACGGTGAGGGAACGAGATCTGAAATGGAGGGGACGAGGGAGACTCAGCCTGTCTCTGCTATACCTCCGTATGAGATGGGTGATAGTTCCTTGCGACCCGAATTAGATGGCCGTGGAATTCATATTGGGACACATTAGTGGGCGGCAATGCACTTGATCAAGCAAGTGGGGGGCCCGCCCAGGCGCCCAAGGATTTCTGAGCGTCTTCGCGATCCGTCTTTGTTTCCCCGCACTCTTCTTCTTCCGCGTTGCAAAGCGAGGCGCCAGTCATTTGCCCAACCCTATCGACATTATTCCTCACTCGTTTATAATCTTCGCAAGTTTCCATCCTGACTTGACTAAACTTCCTATCAGGACATCGTCAGCAAGTACATCATGCTCAAGCCAGAAGACAGATTCTTTGCCTTAGAAGGCAGTATCTACCCAGGGGGTCCAAGCACTTGGTACATAATGGATTGGGATCAGCGTCGCCTTATTTCAGTGACCATGGACGAGGAACTTGATTCAGCAGACCCCGCAGTCGAGCATCTCGCAAAGCATATAGACGATCTAGAACCTGATGTTTATGAAATTCGTATTTCATCTCAGGGCGACTTGGTATCAACATCTACCAACCCAGGAGACGACCATACCTTTTGCCCGTACTACGTCCCTCTTGAGGCAATCGAGAAGGCAGAGGATATTCAAGCTATCTCGAGGTCGCAGTTGGAGGAAATTGATAGACTGGGGCCCCTGGTGGATCTCGTCACATATCTACAATCTTCTGGACCCAGCGAAAAGGTAAGTAAACAACTACCAAATGTAGAAAACAAGACCTCAATCGCTGACTGGAACATAGTTCGTATTTAAGTACTACTTTGTCTCTCAACGCATGTCTCGTGTATGGAATGAGATGAATCTGTGGATGCGACTACCCAAACAGCATCCAAACATCGTGTCCTTCGACAAGCTAGTCGTGGATGAATTGGAAGGTCGATGTGTCGGGTTTACAACCGAGTATATCCCTGGAGGAACACTTGATGAAAACAAATCTCGAGTCTTCAAGCTTAAATGGCTTGTACAACTGATTAATGTCATCGATGAGCTGAACTTGAATCTTGGGATTGCCCATCAAGATGTCGCACTTCGGAATCTGCTCATAAGCGACGTGACTGATTCCTTGATGATTTTCGACTTTAACTTCTCAGCTCGCATCAGAGAAGTGGGGTTTAGTCAAGCTCGGAATGATGTTGATGGGGTCATATTTACAGTATATGAACTCATCACTGGGAACTACGACCTACGCTCCGTAGAGCACGAAGAACAAAAAGTTTCGGATATCGAGGGTGCAAAGTGGAACAAGGACCCTGATGTCCAGCTTGACCACCCAGTTGCAGAATTCCGTAAGGTTCTCGATCAATGGTCCACAGAACGGCGAAAAGACACCAACAAAATCAATACTTATAAAGACGCCCCGAACTACATCGACTGGCCAGAAATGCCTCAGCCACCAGCCACTGAAGTCGTAATCAACTACACAACTGGCCCTGTGAAAGAATCTAAGGTGTTGTGCAGCATGGAGAGGAGAGATCTACTAGAACAAGGAAAGACTGTCTTAAACTAGCAACGCCCTGCTCAAAGCAAGGTTAGGCCGGATGGTAGAATTTTGGATACTGGAGAGCATATTTGGTATACTTCAAATATAGCATTCAGTGGTTCAAGGTGTAGAAAAAGGCAATTTTATAGATATTAGCGGGGCTAACACAGACTGCTTTAATTCTTTAAGTTACTGATATTTAGTATAATGGGGAAAGAATAGCGACTTTTCTGCTATTAATTCCAATGGGTCTTCCAGTTATATAAGTTTGTCACTACTCACGCTCCTTCAAGATGATGACTTGAGTCATATCAGGCAAGATGTTAGAGTCATCCTCAACCTGCGGTGGCGGGCCTGTCTGGCCCTTGGGAAAAGAGATGTCGTACTTGAGTAGCAAATTGGCAACGATCATCTTACTCAAAGCACTGGCATAGTGACGTCCAGGACAAGTCAAACGACCAGCGCCCCACATGCCATTACCAGGTTCGATACCGCTGAATTCACGGTCAGGTGAGATCGGTTTACCCTTTTTGTTGAGAAATCGGCGTGCGTTGAATTTCTCTGGCTCGTCGTAGAACTCTGGATCAAGAGCCATCGCTTCTCCGGCCACAGCGATGTATGTGC
Organism: Fusarium sp. NRRL 66335; assembly: GCA_004367055.1. Taxonomy (NCBI): domain Eukaryota; kingdom Fungi; phylum Ascomycota; class Sordariomycetes; order Hypocreales; family Nectriaceae; genus Fusarium; species Fusarium sp. NRRL 66335. The sequence goes on along the minus strand of QHHG01000114.1, from coordinate 152,443 downwards.
CTTTAGGGATCCATGTACCATCTGAGAGACCGAATGAAGAAGTAGCCTTCCGGGTGATAGCCACTAGATTCGTCAGTTAAGAACTAAAAAATGTGATCAAATTGCTTACGTCCTTCGGGTGCAAATAATCGCAGAGACTCTTTCATGAAGCTGTCTAGAAGATGGAGTTTCTTGTTCACGTTGTGGGACCATTGCCCTCCCTCGCTTGCCAATGCTTCAACGGCTTCGGCACGGATGTCATCGATATACTCTGGATGAGAACAGATATCATAGATAGCCTGTGTTAGAGCATGTGTAGATGTGTTCAGCTGTACAATGGTCAGTCACGTCCCAAAGCTTCCAACATGAGCATCAAATGACCTACAGCTCCAGTAATAATTCCAACTATTTGCATGGCAACCTTTCTGGGCGATTCGTTGTACTCTGCCAGAAACTTGAGAATGTCAACGTCCTCATTATCCGGTTCACGTCGCTTCCTGATGGGTTCCTCAAGAAACTGCTCGGCCTTTTGAAGAATTGTTTCAAGTTGGTTGTTTCGCACCAAGAATGGCTTGACCAAGGGCCTGATTGGGCGCGGCCAAGGACTCAATGCATTACGGATGCGCCATGCCTCGGGGAAATACTCCATGACGATCTTGGTCCAACCGCCACCGTGGGAAAGCTCCTCTCCAATGAAGACGGTTGAGGTCATACACGAGACCATGGCGTAGCAGAAATTGTACACATTTAATTCTCCTGGAAACCATGCGGGTTAGCTTGGCCATAAATCGCTTCCTGAATCACGTACTTGTATCCTTGGGTACTTGACTGAATATCGCTTCGCTGGTACGGCGGTATTCTCGTTGCATCATAGGAACAGTAGTCTCTGCAGTCGCAGTCGTGTTAGTGAAAGACACCTATATGGTGGGAAGGCTTTGGATTACTTAAACTGCGCGTAAGAGGACCTCGAACGGCGTCAATGTGCTGTTGGCCATCCATTGCCAGTGAAGCACCAATGTGCTCGCCGACCATATAATCTATAATAACTTCGGCATGGCTAAGCTTAGATTCGGGAAGCATACGGATCTCTGGCAAGAATCTCGGCGCGATGACGAGCTGTTCTCGTGATACAGTCTGGATGACAAAGTTCTCGCCCTTGTGCTGTTTTATCGTTAGCACATAATTCCAATGCAAAGGCTCAGCGTGAGTGCATCTCACCTTTCGGTATCCCTCTCGTACTAAAGCACGTGTTCCATGTTGTTGAGCATACTTTGCCGCTGCTCTTCTGTTGATACCGAAAGGACCTGGTGAGCGCCCTACTCGAATCCAAGACTTTTCCTTGGGGAAAATGACTCGGATCATAGACCACAGGGTAGCGATAAACAAGATGCATAGTGCTGAGTTTGTGACGTTTATCGTTTGCAATTGGGTGGAGACGAGCTCACTGTCCCAGAAATCTGCGAAGCGATGCGACGTGGAATTGACGATGGTCGTCATTTTGTCCAAATCGCTGAGCACGTACTCACAATTGCGAAACCAGCCGACAGTAAAAATAGCAATCCCAAGATGATATATTACAGAGTGATGCTTTATCGCGCGACACTGTAGCGAGGGAACACGATATAAAAAATAGTGCGCTTGCAGGATTGAAGGATCATGACACACAAAGTCCCTACAGGACTCATAGCGCCTGTGGTGCTACCATTCCTTACCCGAGGTGGCACCACCTAGAATCACAATAGTGGTGCCTGGCCCACTCAGAACCCGATGTCATCAATCGCTAACGCCCGCTAGAAGAAAACCAGCACCCCAAACTAGATCCAATACTGTGAGAGGTTCGCCCTGTACTACTGCACAATTTCCATTCTCTCCGCAGTACAATGCCTCTCTTGTTGTACACCTTGGCGTTCGCCATCGTGGCATCGCTGGTGCTTTGGCGGCTTGTGAAGCCAGCCAAGGTCACAAAGCTTGACATACCTTATGTTGACTTCGTCGATGGCAAAAAGTCGATGAATCGGTATCAACATGAGACAAATGAGATTATGCAAAGAGGTTATAACGAATACCTCAAGAAGGATCTGCCGTTTTCTATGTTCAATTATTTGGATGCTTCAACTCCAATGGTGGTTCTACCTCTCAAATATCTTAGTCAGGTTCGGTCCGCGAGCACTTCCAAGCTCAGTTTCACTAGCTTCCTTAACAAGGTATTCCCCCTGCGCACCGCGTAATTCAACATATATGTACATAGCTGACAGTGCAATTCTCTGCGAAGTCCAACGTTTCTGAAGATATCGGTGGGCCATTAGTGCACGACCTGGTCATCCGCATTGTACGCCAAGATCTGAACAAGTCGCTGAGTACGTTAAATTTTACTAGAATGTCCATTGCGGTGCTGACATCTTTCTTAGACGAATTGATTGAACCAGTTCAGCAAGTCACCGACAAAACTCTTGCAAAGATCATTCCTCGAGGCCAAGATTGGACTACCCTCTCTGGGCAGGCCCTTTTCTGGCCACTCATAACCCACATCATGGCACGCGTCCTAATAGGTCCTGACTTGTGGGATAACGAGGAATGGCACACAGTTACCTCGACCTATCTCTATGTGGGAATGCTTGCCGCGCAACATGTTCGCGACAAATACCCCCGCTCCTTACGATGGATAGCTAAATATGTCGACCCATATGTCAAGGCTATCTACTCTACACGGCGAAAAGGCGAGCAGATCTTGAAACCCGCGTTGGATACTCGAATCGCCAACGCCGAGAGTCGGGATCAAGGCCAAGGAGACAACACATATAATGATGCACTTCAGTGGCTTGTGGATTCGTACAGAGCCAAGAATGAACCTGTCAAGGTCGACCAAGTCATGCAGGATGTGGCCTACCTTCTTGCTGCTTCTGTTCATGGCATTGTTCTGACCTCTCTATCCGCTCTCTTTGATCTCATTGACCGCCCCGAGTCAATTGAAGAGATAAGAGACGAAATATCGCAGGTCTATGCTAAGCATGGTACTTGGAACCGTCAGTCCCTGGGGGCGCTTCATACCATGGACAGCTTCTTCAAAGAAAGTCAAAGATTACATACTTCTCAGCATTGTACGTGAACAACAGACCCGATGTGGCATGTGCATGAGCTTACTTAATACAGATACTATGCAGCGAACAGCCATGGAGGACTTCACTTTCAAAGACGGGCTTACCATACCCGCGGGCACGTCCATATTCCTCCCCAGCAGACTCCTCGGTCACGATCCAGACGTTCATTTCAACGCTAGCGAGTTCGATGCCAAAAGGTGGAAGAAGATGAGGGAACAGGGCGATGCTACGAAAAACCATCTCGCCTCTCTGCAGGATGACATGTTGCCATGGGGAAGTGGACCTCACGCGTGTCCCGGTCGCTTCCTTGTTCAAGATACGATGAAGATTATTTTCATTCACATTCTTACGAAATATGACTTCAAGTACGCTGATGGTGTTACTAGTCGTCCACCGGATGTTCTTGAGCATACCAACTGTATACCAGATATGTCTACCCTACTTAGCTTTAGGGAAAGGTGAATCTACACTTTGAGATAGATTGCAAAGATAATTTAGAATACATTGGCCATTGGAGTCTACTTCGTCTTTTTTACTATTGCTTAAAGTTGAATGGACCAGTCTCTAAAGCAATGACCGTGAAAATAAGTCAGTGGTTGAACGACGGACTATAGCCTGTTAGTAAAAGCCCAAACCTTAATGCATTGGTATTTTAGATAAACTAAAGGGGCGATTTGTTTCTTGATCTTAGACTTCTAGACATTAGAAGTACAAATTTACGGCTGTAGAACCGCATGTCATAATGCTTTGCTGCCTGGTATCTACTGGTGGCATGCAGGAGAATTCTTCAACCTTCGAGATGCAGAGAGAGTGTATGTATAAATATATGTAACAAGAGACAATACGAAACATAATTTCATCTAGATACATAATGAATAACAACTACTGAGCAGTAAACCTGGCCTTCAACCTCTCAACAGCCAGTGCTCCCAAATGCGCCATAGTGTTTGTCTTATCCGACAACTCCAAAACTGTAATATCCACACCCAAAGCTTGCTTCCACCAATTACGAATCTCAATCGCCACCAAAGAATCCGCACCCATAGCCGACAATGACGAGGAAGTGTCAATCTCAACCTCATCCATCATAAGGAACGTCGAAATACGCTTCGCAATCTCAACCGCCAGGAACGTCACCGTCTCAGGATCGTCGAGCTTCTGGGGCTCGCTTGGGAGTGATGCAATAAGACTTCGAAGTCCTTCCCCAGCTGTCTCAGTCCCTTTGAATGTGACGTCTTGGTTGTTGCGGAAGACTGATAGACGGGGATCGCGACGCCAGGATTCTGTGTTTTGCGGATCGGATAGTGGTCGACTTGTTTCGTTGTATAGCACGATTTGAGAAAGATCTGTATACGCGATTGTTGAAGTCGAAGATACAGGCACCGCGTATTTCTTCGCTGAGCGTTCGATAACGAGATGGAGACCCTGTAGAAACTCGGCCTCACTCATGAACTTGGTGATGGTCCTCTCAAGTCGCTCGGCCACGTCTTTAGTAGATGCCACATAGCCGACATCACCAACCGCAGCAATATCCAGGACAGCAGCAGGAAGACCCAGACTGTGTCGGAAGTGCGTAAATGAATCGAGGAAAGAGTTGGATGCTGCATAGTTGCACTGTCCATACGCACCCAGAGTGCCACTGGTGGAACCGAACATGACAAAGAAGTCCAAGTCAGTTGGGAGGAGGTTGTGCAAATTCCAGGTACCCTTTACCTTGGGGTCAGTAACTGCCGTCCAACCGTCGTGGTCCAGGTTGATGAAGCCGGTGTCGCGCAGGACCATTGCCAGCTGCAGGACACCTTTAATAGGTCGTCCTGCTTGTTGGATGGTATCGACCACGTTGCGCACAGTCTTGTAGTCGCTGACATCACCAGGGTAGCATCGGAGTTCGCAGCCTTGTTCACGTAATTCCTCGACAAACTCGTGGTGCTCAGCCTTCTTTCCTGCAGAGGGGGACAGAACCACAAGATGTCGCGCACCCTGACTGACCATCCATGAAAGGGTTGATCGACCTAGACCGCCCATACCACCTGCCAACAGATAGACAGCGTTAGAATCCAGCACTAGCTTAGCACTAACTGGAGCCAGTGGCAGCATCTCGGGGTCTTGGGGCATCCTAATCGCAATACGGCCTCTGTGAACACCCTTTTGCATGTATCGGAATGCATCATGGATCTTGTCGGCGTCAAATATCGTAGTCGGACCCAAGGGGAAGATCTTCTTGTCCTCAAGAAGCTGAACCACCTGATCAATTAACGGTCTGACCTTTTGCTTACTATGAGTAGCAAGAGCAGCAAGATCAATACCGAAGAATGCGCGGTTGTCGGTAAAGGGACGCATAGCCAAACGACCTCGTCCTAAAAAGTCTTTCTTGCCGAGGTCGAGCATACATCCTTCTGTTGCGACACACTTCCAAGATGCGTGGAGCAGCTCACCAGATAGCGAGTTGAGAACAGCATCAACACCAACACCGCCCGTAGCTTGTAGCACGTCGGCGACGAAGCTATCGTTACGTGAGTGGAAGATGTGCTCCCGTGGGATACCAAACTCCGAGTTGAGCCATTCGATCTTGTCTGGTGAGCCTACAGTGCAGAAGAACTCAACTCCCAGCCAACGGGCAACATGAATGGCAGCGATGCCAACACCTCCGGCTGCGCTGTGAATGAGAAGCTTCTGACCGGGCTTCATGTTAGCCTTTTCTACAAGGCACCACAGGACTGTAGCATATGGAATGAGTAAGCCCGCCGCGTCTTGGTCGTTGACGTTCTTAGGCGCCTTGACGACCAGTTGTGCTGGAAGCTGCATCTCCGTAGCAAAGGCACCAGTGGGCATCTCCATGAAGATAACGCGATCGCCAACAGAAATATGATTGACATTGTCGCCGACTGCAGTGACAACAGCGGTAGCCTCACAGCCGAGTCCATGGTAACCGTCAGCGTCTGAGCACCCTTCAGGTTCCATGATGCCCATAGCTTCAGCGATGTCGTGGAAGTTCAAGCCTGCATAAGATATACGGACCTGGACATCATCTGCTGCGACAGGAGGTAGCATGTGACCTGTCCAAGTCATGGACTGGAGCATACCCGCTTGTCCCAGTATAAGATGCTTGCCTTGAGGTTGAGGAGCAGCCTTCTCTAGAGCCTCATTGACAGAAAGAGTATGGATTCGGCTAATGAGCATTTGACCGTTGCGCCAAACATACTCAGAGTCCGGGTCAATACTGTCATCATGCTCCGTGGCGTAGTTCTGTGTTTCCTGCACGTTCTGCAACACCCTCGCTACAGCGTGCGTTGCCTCAGTGTCAAGCTTATCCAGTTCAACCGTGACGAAGTGAATTGCCATCTCGCTGCGGATGCATCGTGCCATACCGAGCATCTTACCATGTTGAGGATCAGAGCATTCAATCTGGGCGGATCGCAGGAGCCAGATAACAGGTTGTCCAGAAATGTCTCCAATCATGTCGATGAAACTAGCCAGATTGTCTGCGTCAACGTTGGCAAGAAGGGGAGTAAGGGACGCGTCTACATCCATGAGTGAGACGATAGGCTGTTCTTCTGGAAGCTTGGACCCCCAGACGTGTTCGTCAATGGAGTAACCATTACTCTCAAGGGATCGCTTGACTTCGAGTCCAAACTGGTCGAGACATGGCTTTGGCTTGACCAAGGTGATCCTGGTGGAGGTTTCGTCTGGTTGAGGCTCGTTGACAGCCTGGGCTTGAGCCACAATGTTGCTAACAGTAAAGAAATAGGGATGGTTGTTGTCGCGAACAGACGAGCGAACGCCCCGGAAACCACACTGGCTGAGTCTGGCATCCCACTCCATCTCGTTGATGACGGGACGCTCGACGCGACCATCATCAATTCCGACCCACCAGCCCTCAAAGAGGCCAAAGATAAGGTCAGGATATCTCAGGTCTATAGTTTACATGGTTAGTACTTATTGACTTGCGATAGATAAAGTATTAAGAGAGGAATGAATACATACCAGAGCAGACTTCTTGTAGGTATAGCTGTCCATCAGACTTCAAAAGCTTTCGGCAGTTGTTCAAGGTTGCGTTGAGTTCGGGCGTAGCATGTAACACCTGTACATTATGTCAGTCCTCCAAATATACAACACCATATCAGAAAGAACCACTCACGTTTGAAGCCAAGATCAGATCGTAAGACCCAGCCTGGAAACCTTGATCCAGTGGATCCTGTGAAATATCGCAAACACTGTACGTCAGGTTCTGGTAAGAACTGAAACGCTCCTTGGTCTGATTCACAAACCCGGCAGAGACATCTGTAATGGTATAATCGCCATACAAACGCTCCCCATCGTCTGAGTGCAGGTTCTCCAGCACGACAGCAGTGAGACTGCCTGTGCCGGCGCCGATCTCCAAGATGCGAAGTTGTGGCTTGTTAAGACCCAGAACGCGGAAAAAGTCTCTGTTATCAGACCACGAGTTGTAAGAGTTGTAGACCTTCTGAAGGATCTCGTCGGCAAGCATAAGATCCAGGAAGGACTTTTCACCTATGAGAATGTCCTTGATGTTGGAAGCTGTCTTGCACAACGCTTCAATGATATGCTCCATGGTGTCACCCTTTGCTAGCTGGCGCAGCTGCATCAACTTTTCCAGTCTAGCATCTCGATCGAGCTTGATAAGGGAAGCAGCCTCGGGAGTCTTTGAGCTTCCCTGTTTGGCTGTGTCAAGTTGTTTGGCCACCCCAGCTAGGTAGTGCTTGAAGTAAGGTTGGGCGATAGATGTGACATTTTCAGCTTTCTCGTGAATTTCTGCTGCACACAAAAGACCGACTTGTTCCACGAGCTCGCAGCTGGACGTGATATCACCAGAGGGTCGTATCAGGTTCTCTGGAGGAGCAAAGTCAAATGCAGGATGCCATTGAACCGACCATGCCCTTGATTCAGGTGTACTCGCCTTCATTGAACCATCCATTCGAGCACCTCTAAACCCGTTCAAGACAAATGCGACCTCATTGTCACTCGTTACACCAAGCGAGTCACCTAATGCTGAAGTGGCCGACTCTCGAGCTGTGGTGCGAGTACGAAGTGTCTTTCGAGTACCAGCCGAGCCAACATAGAACTGCTCGATGAACGTAGGGAGGAACATGGTATCCAACTTACGATACTCTCCACATGTTGCGGCGACTGACCACGATTGCAAGACGATATCGAGTGTGGATGGATGAAGGGCATAGTCTTCCCCGTCAATCTGATTGTCAGGAATGCTGACCGAAGCCGTCATCTCGACAGGACTAGCTGTCATGTCGCACATACCGACAAACCGATCACTGTAGTTCAGGCCAGTTCGTGACAAGGTCTGGTACCAACGCTTCGAGTCGACCTTTCGTACATGCGGTTTGACCTCAGGCTGGTTAGGGAGAGCGACAGCGCATTCACCTGTCACCAAACCCCAACAATGTTTGATCCAGACTCCCTTGTTCTCAGACGAGATGGAGAACTCCCACCATTTACTGTCAGTCGATGACGTCAAAGAGTGCTTGCGTAGTGTAGTCACCAGCTCAATACTCTTGCTATCATCTATCAACATAGCAGCCGCGATGTTAACATTCTGGACAGTATATTCTGTTGACCCCGTCAGCTGGGAGACTGCCGCACCAGCAATAGCGATGTATCCTGCAGCTGGGAACACAATGTCTTTCTCAACGCAATGACCTCCCAGCCACGGCACGTCGCTCAGCTTGATCATGTTCCTCCAGGCAGGCTCGATATCGCTACTCTCAAGGATGCGCTGACCAAGAAGCTCGTGGTTGGCGTGTTTGCGGAATCTCCAGCCTGCCATCATACGCGTCTCGGACCAGAATTGGTTCTTGTAGTTCCAAGGGTATGTGGGGAGGTTTGGGAGAGTGGTGGCATCTGCAGATACTGGTACTTGAGGATTGATGCCGAAGCAGTAAAGGTCTCCGATAGCCGCAAGGAAGGTTTGGCAAGCGTCTTGACCACGCTCGGCGAGGGAGGTGTAGGGGGCTGTATGTCCGGTCTCTTTGTAGATGTGTCGAAGGGGACCTGCCAATGCAGAGTGAGGGCCAATTTCCATGTGCGAAGCCTTGGATATGTCGCTCAGCATTTGTGATACTGCGGTTCGAAACAACACAGGGCTTTCGATATTGAGTTGCCAGTACTGAGCATTCAAGATTGTTTTGTCTGATATCTTGCCCCCGTAGACCGTTGAGTAGAAAGGTACCTGTGCAGGTTTTGGTGATAGATGAGGCTTAACAAGAGACTTATAGAGATCCCCAATCGCCGCTGTGTGGTGAGAATGGTAGGCGATGGGGACACGGAGTTGACGAATAAACAAGTCTGGATACGCCTGCTTCAAGATATCCATCGTCTCTTCCACTGCTTCCAGATCACCAGAGATAGTCACGCTGGCATTACTGTTCTCACAAGCAATGACCACTCCAGGCTTCAGAAGACGCTCCACCTTGTCGCGACCCATACCTACTGCTGCCATGGTACCTGGTGTCTTGCATCGCGCACAGGCGTAACCACGATAGTAGGCGGCAATAATGGCTTCACGTCTGGTAAGAACTCCGGCGGCGTATGCTGCAGCGACTTCTCCGCTGGAGTGTCCTACTACGGCCGATGGCTTGATCTTCCATGCTGCGAGAGCGTCGACATAGGCAATCTGCACAGCAGCACATATGGGCTGCGATCGCTCCGTAGGCGTCAGGAGATTCTTGTCAGCAGGGTCGGCGAGAATAAGCTCTTCAAGGGTCCATTCTGGTGGATGCTCAAGCGACATGAGCACCTGGTCCATGTCGCCAATGCTAGCGGAGAACTCGGCGTTGTTCAACAACATCTCCCGACCCATACCGACCCATTGCGCGCCTTGTCCTGTAAATACAAAGGAGACTCCGTCAATACCCTTTGTAACCGAAGGCGTAATAGGCTTTCCGATGGTTAGGCCATCGGCGATGCAATAGCTCGAAAGCTTCAGGCGCTCCCTTCGTGAAGCTAGTGTGTATACCATGGATTCAAGGTGCGCGGGGTTCTCCTCGAGGTACTTGCTGTACTTGGCAGCTAGCTCAGTGATGCTAGAGTCGCTATTTCCAGACAGTAGCAGTAATGACTTGCGTTCGGGATGGGCCTTGGTCGTGAGACGTTGAGGTCGGGAGGGAAGTCCCATTGATTCAGCTGAATCCAGAACCATCTACAGTGGACGGTGTTAGCGAAATCATATTGTATGATTTATTTACTCACATGAACATTCGATCCACCGAGGCCGAATGAGTTGATACTGATACGTTGACGAGTTGTCTCGGGCCATTTAATGGGCTCCAATGGGACGTGGAGGTTGCGATCCCAAGGGACTAGATTGAATGTCAGTATTGGTCGTTGACTCATGTCATAGTCATCTTGAAGTGGACTTACTCTTGGGGTTTGGCTTCTCAAATTTGATGTTTGGAAGAATCGTCTTGTTCTCCAGAGCAACAACCGACTTGATGATACTCGTCAACGCCGACGCACCCTCTCCATGGCCAAGGTTCGGCTTTACGGAACCAATATAGACCTTCTCATCACCTCCGAAGCAATCAGCAATGGCAGACGTCTCCAAAGGATCACCAACACGCGTTCCCGTTCCGTGAAGTTCAATGACCTTTGTATCATCAAGAGGCAACCCCTCAGCCGCATACGCCTGACGGATCAAAGCGCTCTGCGTGACAGCATTAGGAGTACCAAACGTTCTAGATCCATCGCCTCCATCGGCATTGCTATCGCACGCACGAATGACGGCCCGGATAGGATTACCATCGCGAATAGCGTGGTCAAGACGCTTGATGTAAAGCGCGCAAACTGATTCTCCGCGCGCGAAGCCGTTAGCGCTGGCGTCAAATGTCTTGCAGTTCCCGTCAGGTGCCAGAAGACCCAGCATGGACATGGAAATGCTTGTTCGAGGCGTTAGGATGACGTTTGCGCCGGCTACTACAGCAGACGGACACGACCCTGATCGAATTGCCAAGACGGCTTGGTGTACCGCCGATGCTGTGGCTGAACAGGCTGTCTTGAGACTGACACTGGGGCCCAACAGGTCGTATTCGAAGGCGATGCGATTGGAGAGGGCAAAATCTGACTTTCCAATCATGAGGTACGGCTTGTGATTCATGAGATCGACATTCTGCAAATCTTGCCAATCTTCGGTAAAGTCACCAACAAACGTGCCAATATTTCTTCCTCGAAAGTCAGCTTCGCCCGCGCTTTCGAAAGCTTCCCGAGTGACTTCCAGAAGAAGACGCTGGCTAGGATCCATGGTGGAGAGCTCGGCGTTGGAGATACCAAACATGGAAGCATCAAACTGTGCCAGGTCGAGGTCGAGGTAGTATCCGTACTTGGTAGAGACGGTGCCAGGTTTTCCAGAAGGATCGTAGAAGGCTTCTACATTGTATCGATCTTCTGGTACCACGTTGCGAGCGTCGCCTTTGTTTGCGAGGAAGTGGAAGAGTTCGGATGAGCTTTTGATTCCGCCGGGTAGTCTGACTCCCATGCCGCAGATGGCGATGGGCATATTCTTGAAGAGCTCGGGTCCATTGGTGTTTAAGTCGTCCATTCCGTCTGAGTGAGTTGTGTTTGTCTCATCGCCATGAGAACTCAAATCGTCGCTTATGGTGGATGTACTGTCTGAATGGCTGTTGGTTCCGTTCGTTCCATGGGTTTCATTGGCCCCATTAGAGGATGCTCCATTTGTTGCGAATCCATTTCCATCAGTATGGCCATCGGTGACGTCCAAATCTTTACTTGGTGACATGGTGAATTGGAGTATGTACAAAGACCGAAAATAGGTCAGATTGAATGAACTTGTTAGAGACTGTGCATGGGTATCTTGGTGCAACGAAGAAATTGATTTGATGCTGTATGAGATGATAAGCTGATACGCCAGACATCGAACATATAATATCACTAAGGTAGATGGTATTCGCGTTGCCTCTTGTCCGGCTCTTGCATGTTACAAGGGTCGCGATCTTGACATGGCACCACCTCACCAATCCTTTGTAGAATGGCACTTTTGTGTCATCCAATTGAAAAAGTGACTGCATGACTTGTAAGCATACGACAAGCCCGGAATGCCAAGTAACAATTTTTCCAGAAGCGCTCGGCTGTACAAAGAATTCAGGGACACGCTTTAGTGGGTCTCGTACGCTGTGATATTCCTGTAATCCTTCAATCCTTGAGACATCCAGCTACCCTATATTCTGTGAATGAAGAGTGTCTATCAACCAAGCCGTCTTCTATATCTTGCCTTCACATTCGTTCATTGTGAGTACAACTTGGTCCGTCGCCAATTTCTTGCTAGCTCTTGGGGTGAAAGTTTCATTATTACAAAGCTTCTAGTTTAAACATTACAGTTTGTAGAAGTGTTAAGCCAGGTAGTGGGTCAACACTGACCGTGAAACGTCTGCGCTGAATTTTAGAGCATGCCACGCTACGTCAGATCTGGTACCTCACAGTCGTTAATTGAAGTGGCACCACCATCGCTTGAATCAGTGCTAAGTCAAGAGAGATGTCCTTGCCAGAATCCGTTAGTCCACCCACTGATCTCACGCCTGCAAGTTTCACTTATGTCTATAATCTCTAATTACACCTCAATTGAAGTTGGTGTTGTGGCACGTCAATTTTGAACAACAACAACATGATGGCATCGCGACAGAAGAGCAAATTTGACGGATGGCATAGAACGGATCATGTTTATAGCACCATCAACGATCACGACATTTATGCATCTATTTTTACATCCAGTAGCTCAACCACAGGGCACGTCAAGCGACCAGTACTGGTGTATTGGCATGGAGGAGGATTTGTCGTTGGGGACCGACTGTACGAACCATGGTGGCCAGACTGGCTCCTCGAATTCGCCCACGAGCAGGATGCACTGATAGTGGCTCCAGACTATCGTCTCTTACCAGAAGCGACAGGCGCCGACATCATGGACGATATGGATAGCTTCTGGACATGGATGATGACTGAACTGCCTAACGTGGCCGAATCAGAATCATGGTCCGCGCAACCAGACATGGATCACGTCATCTGCGCCGGACACAGCGCTGGAGGAGTCATGGCATTAATTTCGGCTCTGGAGCGCCCAGACGCGAAAATCAAGGCTGTTCTTTCACTCTACGGACCACTTTGCAGCGACGTCCCTGAACTCAAAATGGCGCGGCCAAGAAGTATCCTGGGGTCACTACCGGTTTCACCACGACAGGCAGAGACTGATATCCGGAACTATGTGCAGCGCAGCAAAGGCACGATTCGGACGCAGGGGGATGTGCTGGAGATGTGGGGACTCGTTGCCTGCATTATTCAACAGGGCAAATTACCGCGAATGATGAATCGGAAAGCCGATGCACGACTTGACCCCACTGCCAAGATGGAGAGGACAGGGATATGTCCACCCATCTGGGTGGTGCATGGCGATCAAGATTCAGTGGTGAGTAGCAACATAACATTGACTCGTCGACGGTTCTTACTAATTTAATTTCGCATCAACAGGTTCCTCTCAGCTGCTCAACAGAGTTCGTCAGAAGGTTAGATCAAGCTCTACCTAGTCACCCTAGAATACTCTCGGTGATACCTGGAGAACACAATTTCGATGCTTCATTGACTTTGCAGGAGCCCTGGATTAAACAAGGCTGTGAATTTCTTCTAGGCCATTGGTTGAGGTAGATCATATATAGCACCTCAAGGCTTAGACCATTTGGTCTGTTGAATTAAATGGAAGTACAGGTTGGGACTTCAATAGTATTAAGTTCCATAATTACTCGGATTTTACAATTGCAAATAAAATGTTCCTCAGCAGTGCGTTACAATGTTGCAAGACGTAATCTGCAATTGAGATTCTCTGTCGGAATTCATGGGATTGAATCTGCCTTGTGGATACCTAATACAAGCCTGCTGCAGCCCTTATTGGATGAAGGTCAAATTCTGGCTTATGGATAACACGTAATTCTCTTGGGTGTATCAAATCTGAGCGAACTGGGCCTAGCGCATTTTAGTGGCTTGGACCCACAGAGCGGATACAATTTCGTGAGTTCCTACGCAGGCAGGCAGGCAGGCAGGCTACAGTAGCACAGAGGTTCAGGGTAGGGGAGCGCGTAACAAGTACATTATTAGATAAGTCACAGTACACTATTACAATGCTTGTTAAATTATTTCCAAGTCTACTATTCTGTTATATTCTCAAACTTAGTATTAACTTTATTCTTAGTAGTGGCTGTTCTCTTACTATGTCTTTTATGCTCTTGGGTAAATTCTCTCTGTTATTCTGAAGAAATATTGAATTAAATGGAGATTCAGAGACTGATAAGCTAAACGAACCTCGGCAGTATATCGGTTAAACTTGCGATAAGATAAACCTCAACGGAGCAGCTAAAATTAGAAATCCAGACAAGTGGGTCAACACAGAAAGCCTAGCAGACGTTCAAGAGTGGCGCCACTGAGAAGGCTGGGAGATCCATCCATGCACGAACATTGTGGTATCATGCTGAAGGTATCCGCTATCAGTTGCACAGCCTCATGTTTCCAGCCTCAATGGACCTGCCCAATCAAATAGCCCCCAGCATCCTTCAATCCTGCATTTCGACCAATGAAAGAACAACACTCAGATGCTTGAGGTAACTAATGCTATTCGATATTATTATCTGACCGTGTAACTCTCCAATGCTGTAATGAGTAAATTTGTCTTGTTAATTTGCATATACCACTATTCCAATTTGAAGTCACATCAAGTTTTGTAGCGTTCACGTTTGACGTACTGCACTGTATTCACTCATCATGGAAGTTTTACCAATTCACTCCGTAACGGAGCACCAACAACGGAGCGATCTTGACGACATTGAATTACTCAAACAACAGATCCAAGGATTTGCAGCTACGGCGCTGGGTCTGGATGGTCGCAAAATTCAGAAGAAAAGCCACAAGAGCTGGCTAGCGCTGGGCGGAGATTCACTTATGGCTGTGAATTTCATGGGCGCTTGTCACGAAGCTGGTATCAGAGTCGACATTCCTCATGTTCTACAAGCTCAGTCTCTCGATGAGTTGATTGACGGCATTGCACGAGTGCATTATTCGTCGCAGTTGAAAAGCAATGGAGTCGAGAGATTGCAGAATGGCGAGGACGTATCCTTAATCCAACAACCACTTGGCGATGCTATCCAGGGCATCGGGCCCTGCTCGCCCATGCAGGAGAACTTCATCGCTGTCCAGAGTCACAATCCCGAGGCATACCGGATGCACCTCGCTGTAATGATATCCTCTATCAAGCCTGGAATCGAGGTTACTACCGAGACGGTCAAACTTGCATGGAATGCAGTCGTGAAAAGACACGCGACTCTCCGAACTACATTTGTGGACAGTACGAGCCGCCCTGGAAGACTTGACCAGATCGTGTGGAAGGATCTTGCGCCTCAGATCAGTATTCTTCCATTCGAGGAAGCCGAAGAAACCCAGTCACTTGGAGAGTCCGAGAATGGGTCTCCTCATCACCTAACCTTGGCCGAGGCGCCCAACGACCAGGTATTTGTGAGACTAGTGGTCTCGCATGCCCTTGTGGATGCCGTGTCTATTCAACTTCTTTTCCGCGACCTCTTTCGAGCACTATCCGACACCCTTCCCGCAGGCCAACACATGCAATGTGAAGATTACTTCCAGGCACTACAGCCCGACAAATCACCAGAGGCCCTCGCATATTGGTCTGACTACACCCAGAACGCCAAGGGCAGCTTTCTATGCAGTCCCAGTTTGAAGACGAACCCAACCGGGATGTACGCTGTCAACAGGGAAATGCTCATCTCTCCAGAGCTAGCCCTGAACCTGTCCGATCAGTTCAAGACCACATTGGTCAATGCTTGTCAGACAGCGTGGGCACTAGTCTTAAGATCCTACACTGGCGACAGCGACGTCTGCTTCTCTTATACCGCTTCAGGTCGAAATAAGCGTATCAAAGGGCTACAGGAAGCTGCTGGTAACTTTGTTAATACGCTGCCTTGCCATCTGGACGTGGATAATGAGATGATGGTATCGGAGGCTCTGGGACGAGTGCAGAAGGACCTACTGGATAGTTTCCCATACCAGGGTGCGGACTTGACGGATAGTCAAGGAATGAGTGGCGTTTCGGTTCGCCAACTGGGTGACTCGCTTCTATCCTTCCAACGTGGCATACCTGAGGAAGAAATTGAACAGGCAGGATTTGCACTTGAGGTGTTACGTTGGGAGGCTCCATCGGATGTAAGTACGGAGCGAAGACCTGAGAAAATGTAAACTGACTGGAAACTCTACAGTACAACTACACCCTAGCGATTAGCATCGACAAACACAAGATCGGGCTGAGGTTGAGTGTATGGGAGTCACTCACGTCAAAGGATGACGCCTTGAATATGCTGCAACTCTTCCAGGACAGCCTGAACTATGTCCTTCAGAACCCATCCAAGCCCTGCTCTGACTTTGTCGGCCTGACGGCGCAAGATCAAGCCCGAATAGTGGATAGGAACGAAACGCCGTTTGTCCTTCCACTGAACTGTGTTCATGAATTGGTGCAGGCTGTGGCCGAGCGTCAGCCGAATAGTCCAGCAGTTCACGCTTGGGATGGGGATCTTACATATCGCCAACTCTTTGATGCAGCTACTCGACTAGCTGCCGAACTTCTGCGTCTCGGGCTTCAAGTCGAGGACAGGGTCGGTGTGTGTATGGACAAATCTCGTTGGGCGCCGGTTGTTATGCTGGCCATCTTGCAAGCCGGATGTGTGGTCGTGCCTCTTGGGAATCAGCACCCTCCAAGCTTCATTCAGAATATCTCACGCAACGCCGGCCTGTCTTTAACCCTCGCTGATCAGATCCACGCCAAACGACTGGAGAATCACTTGTCTAGTATACACGTGGTAGACACTGAATACTTGGATCGACTGCCCCCTCCGACAGACATTACTTGGCCCACTGTATCGCCCGATAACGCAGCTTGGATCGTCCATACTTCAGGAAGTACCGGAAATCCGAAAGGCGTTGTTCTCGAGCACAAGACGCTGTGCGCACCAATGGATATTCAAGCGTCTCGTTACAAGATGGGCCCGTGGACGCGTGCTTTGCAATTCTCTGCTCATACCTTTGATGTGGCAGTCAAAGATATCTTCACAACCCTCAGTGTCGGGGGTTGCATTTGTATTCCCTCGGAGACACAACGGCTTGACGCTCTCGGGGCAGCTATCAATGACATGCAAGTCAACTTTGCATCATTGACACCCACCGTTGCATCATTACTCGACGTCAAGCATCTTCCTACACTTGAGACAGTCGTATTGACAGGTGAAGCCCTCAAGCCTTCTTTGCTCCAGCCGTGGTTGGAAGAAACTCGAATCAAGTGGTTCAACGGGTATGGACCTTCCGAGTGTTCTCATGTCTCGACAATCAACGGTCCTATCACACGATGCGACGAAGCAACAAACATTGGATTTCCAGCTGCCAATCGGCTTTGGGTAGTCGATGCGCAGAACGTCAATCGTTTGGTCCCAATCGGCGCTATTGGTGAGCTGTTGATTGAGGGTGCGATCGCACGAGAATACCTGAATGATCCAGAGAGGACTTTAGCAAGCTTCATCACCAATCCGGGCTTTGTCCAAAGGTTAGGCTTGACGTCTGATCGCCGATTCTATCGCACAGGCGATTTGGTCAGGCAGAACCAAGATGATTCGTTCACGTATATCGGTCGACGTGATACCCAGATCAAGATTCGAGGTCAGCGCGTCGAGGTTGGAGAGATCGAGAGTCACGTTTCGGGATCTCTGCCAGGAAAGCCTTTAGTGTGTGTGGATTTGATCAGACCAGTCTACAGTGCTTCGGACGAGTCCATGCTCATGGCAGCGATCCATATGCACGAACCTTCCTCAGAAGGGAAGCCGGCAGAGGGTATGCTATGTCATGCATCCGAAAAACTGAGAGCCTTACTTCAGGACCTCCAGTCCAAGCTTGTCGATAGACTACCTCCCCACATGGTGCCTACTCACGTAGTACCCTTTGTCTCTCTTCCAACAAATTCTTCTGGCAAACTGGATCGCCGAGCTACACGCACCCTACTCGAGAGAGTAACGGAGGATGAATTCGCAATGTTCAAGCAAACGGAAACGGCTGGCGCGGCAACTACCAAGACGGAGCAGAGTCTACAGGAGATCTGGGCCGAGGTTCTCCATCGCCCCGTGTCTAGTATCAGTCGCAACGATCACTTCGCGCATCTAGGCGGTGACTCAGTAATGGCTATGCGTATGGCGGCCATTGCACGAAAGAGGAACATCTCCCTCTCGGTATCTGACATTGTTCGCCATCCAAGGCTAGCCGCTATGGCTAAGGTCGTGGATAGCTCCCATGACACAGCCCAGCGAGCCGCTCAAGACGATCCTTTGCCCTTTGAGCTCTGGCCAGGGTTCCTTTCAGCAACGCCCCAAGACCAGGAAGTTCGTTTGGCCAGTATTGCCCAGCAGTGCGACATACCAGTGGAGCATATCGAGGATGTGTATCCAACCACCCCACTTCAGGAGAGTCTGATGGCTATGACGACGCAATCTTCAGAAACATATGTCGCTCAGCATGTGTATCAGGTCCACGCTACCATTGACCTGCGAAAGTTTCAAGAGGCTTGGGCTAAAATCGCAAGCTCACTCGCCATTCTGAGAACCCACATTGTCTACTCGGACTCTGGTTCAATGCAAGTCGTTACAAACGGTGCACCTAAGTGGAAGTTTGGAACTGATCTCGTGGCATACACCGATGACGATTTGGCGGCTTCCTTTGCATATGGAACCCCTTTGCACCGTTTTGCCATGGTGGAGAACGATGAGGCGAGGTACTTCGTTTGGACGGCTCATCATTCGGCATTTGATGGGGAAACAGTTACCAGGACGTTCAGAATGCTCGCCGAGACTTACCAGGGAAACACTTGCGCTCCTGTAACTCCTATTCCTCGCTTTGTTCGACACCTTGAGAAGCATACCACACGGGATGAGGGAAGGGCCTTGACTGAGTCTTATTGGAAACAAGAACTTCAAGATGCGCAACTCACCAAGTTTCCCCAGACTCCCACCCCATCATACCAGCCTTTTGCCGATGGAGTTTTGAGGCATCGCTTTGAGCAGCAGAATGGCTATGGCAATCGAGTGTCAGCTGCAATTCTTCTCAGAGCAGCGTGGGCTTTAGTGCTTGCTAGCCACACAGCCAGCGACGAGGCGATGCTTGCCGTTATTCTGTCAGGTCGCGATATTCCCGTGATAGGCATCGATGATGTGATTGCCCCAACAATCACCACTGTTCCTTGCAGAATACCCCTGGATCGCAAGGCAGCTGTTGGTGACTTTCTCTCCAAGATCGAATCTCAGAATAGAGATATGGTACCGTATTCGCATTTCGGCCTCGCCAATATCCGTCGTGCGGTACCCGGACTGGGTCGCGACTTTGATCCGGGGCATCTCTTCCTCGTGCAGCCTGGTGAAGAAGACGTTGCGACTCTTGAGGTGATTGGGCTCAAGCCTGTAGAGGTTGATCGAGGCAACTTTGAAGGCTATGGATTAGTTGTAGAGTGCAAGATTGATGCAACTGGGACTGGCGTCGAGGTTGAGATGAGGTTCGATCAGACTCTTCTCCCGTCTTCTCAAGCTTATGCTTTGGCATCTCAGCTGGAGCATGTTGCTCGCACATTGTCAAACTACAACATTTCAGACGAGAGTTTGGACACTTCTAAGAGGCGATCTACTGTTGGAGCCCTCGACCTGATCAGTCCCGAAGACAAGAAGAAACTCCTCGCCTGGAACCCGACCCCTCCCAGTCCCGCTCAAGACACTGTCCACGGTATGATCGGGCGACAGATGGCCAAGTACCCCGACTCCATGGCCGTTTGCGCTAGGGATGGTACTCTCACTTACTCCCAACTGGATGATGCTTCTCGACGCCTTGCGCACCATCTGGTGAATCTTGGAGTTGGCCCCGAAACCTATGTTGGACTGTGCATGAACAAGTCTAAGTACGCAGTCATCTCCATGGTTGCTGTCCTGAGGGCAGGCGGCGCGGTGGTGCCTCTTGGAGTCGAATATCCTGATTCGCGTATCAAGACTGTTGTATCGGATGCTAATATGACAGTGGTTATGGTTGATCAGGAACAGGCCAAAAGATTCCAATCTTTGGCCCAACACCCAGTTCTCGTCAACTCAGACTTGATCTCCTCACTGCGACCCAACCTGGAAGCAGACTTTCCCCATGTGGAGCCTTATAACCCCGTCTGGGTCATTTACACATCTGGAAGCACAGGCGTCCCGAAGGGTGTTGTCTTGGAACATCAAGCCTTCTGCTCAAGCATGATTGCTCACGGAGCTCGATACTCCTTTGGACCCAAGACAAGAACTTTACAGTTCTCTGCATTTACCTTTGACGTCAGTATCCAGGATAACATCACCACTCTAGCGTACGGAGGTTGTGTCTGTCTTCCATCGGAATATGACCGGACAGATGGTTTGGCCGCGGCCATGAGAGACTTCAAAGTCACCTTGGCGACCCTGACACCCACTGTAACCCAACTACTGGACCCAACGACTGTGCCCGAATCTCTTGATACTATCATTTTCGTCGGCGAAGCTATCAAGCCAGCTGCTGTCGAGCCCTGGATAGGACGTGTTAGGGTGTTTAACGGATATGGACCCGCGGAGTGCTCCATTTACTCTGTCATTAACGGTCCTGTTACGCGAGCCCAAGACGCGCCCATCATCGGCAGCAATGTGTCCAATAGACTATGGGTGACGAGTCCCATGGACCACAATACGCTCACCCCCGTGGGAACACCAGGAGAGTTACTCATCGAAGGTCCCATGCTCGCTCGTGAGTACCTACACGATGATGTCAAGACGAGAAGGTCTTTTATTTGGGACCCGGCGTTTATCTCTTCCCTGGACTTCTCTCCCGGACGACGTATGTATCGGACTGGTGACCTGGTTGTACAGGACAGAGACACCGGATTATACGAGTGTCTTGGACGTATCGATACTCAGATCAAGATCCGAGGTCAGCGTGTCGAGACTGGAGAGATTGAGAGCCATATTGTGCGTCTCCAGCCGGAGATTCATGATGCTTGTGTGGATCTTGTTCATCTGCGCGACTTTGCAGATCCGATGCTGCTGGTTGCGGTTGAGTTCCTTGACGACACTCAAATCAATGACGATACCGACACGAACCCGACAAATCTACCCAATGCCATCTATAAGCCCTCCAAGTATCTGAGTTCTGTGTTTCACAAACTTCGATTGGACCTTGTCGCACATCTGCCACTCTACATGATCCCGTCTCACTTCATACCCATGAAGCTTCCCGTCAGCGCCTCGGCTAAACTAGATCGGCGAGCGACTAAGACCATTCTCGAAGGTCTCACCCGCGATCAGCTTAGACTCTTCTCTGCCGAAGAACGGAACACCGAAGTCAAGGACCTAGTGCTTTCAGATGTTGAGCAACAACTCAGATTACTCTGGGCAGAAGTCTTGGACCTTGGTGTAGACAAGATCCAGAGCAAGCACGAAGATTTCTTTCAGCACGGAGGAGATTCCATCGCGGCTATGCGACTTGTTGCTGCAGCGCGCAGGGCGCCTATCCCGATGCAACTGGGAGTCAAACAGATCCTCCAGAATCCACGTCTCGTCGACATGGCTCAAGTCTCAAACCAGCAGAAGATGAGCGTGGAGGACGACCCAGCACCGTTCCAACTTTGCGGCGCCTTCACCGAGAACGACGTGCAACAGAAGAGGAAGTTTCTTTGTCATCTGGTTGGACAATGTGAAGAACTCGATGGACCTGATGACATTGTCGACTTATATCCCGCGACCCCTATGCAGGAAGGCCTAATGGCCATTACGTCGCAGCAATCGACAGCATATGTTGCACAGCAAATCTTTCGGATGCAAGACGACGTCGATATCTCGCGTCTACAGCACACATGGAACCTCCTGGTTAACAAGCTGTCTATTCTTCGTACACGAATCGTGTATACAGCACAAGGCTCCCTTCAGGTTGTTACCAAGAAGTCAGCGCCTTGGACTTTTGCAGATGACTTGGACGTATACCTGAAGCATGACCGCTCACAACCGTTCTCGTACGGAAGCCCCCTTCATCGACAGGCTATTGTTCAAGACAAGTCGGGAAGATACCTCGTCTGGACTGGACACCATGCAGCATATGACGGCTGGTCATTGACTCGTGTACTGGGAATGCTCGTTGATGTCTACAAGACGCAAACGCTCAACTTCACAGAAGTTCCCATGTCACGATTTGTCAAGTATCTGCTACAGACAAATGCCAATGACACGGCTGCGTACTGGAGAGGTCAATTGGAAGGGGCACAGTTCATCCGTTTCCCTACATTGCCATCACCTACACATCAGTCTGAAGCTCTTGGTCTTGTACGAAGACAGTTGCGAGGCTTGAACAAGACAACACCGCTGGGTGTCTTGTTACGAGCAGCTTGGGGCATGACTGTAGCAGCGTATACGGGATCCGACGAGGCTATTGTCAATATTTCCTTGAGTGGTCGCGATGTCCCAGGTCTTGATGTTGACAGGATTGTTGGACCTACCATCACGACTGTGCCAGTTCGCATCAAGATCGACAAGAAACAATCCGTCAGTCAATTCCTTGCCGCCGTCGACCAGCAAGCTAAGGAAATGGCACCTTTTGCTCACGTCGGTCTGCGTGCCATTAGGAATGCTCTGCCGTCTGTTGACTATGATTTCGATGCTGGTCATCTTTTCATTATCCAGCCTGCACCGACCAAGGACGAGAGCTTGGGCTTGGAGACCATTGGTCTGAAACTCGAAGCAGAAACGCAGGAAGCTGCTGACTTTGGAGGATATCCTCTAGCTGTGGATTGTACTGTCGACGCTGACTCTGTCGATATCGACATTCGCTTTGACCACGACGTTCTTTCGCAGGCTAAGGCAGAAGGCTTGTTGGCGCAATTTGATCATCATATTCGAGAATTGAACAAGTATCAGCTTCAAGGCTCAATTTCTGATATTAACGACTTGACTCCGGAGGATTCTTGTACGATCCGTGGATGGAACGAGAACACGCCACCGGCGACCATGGCCTGCATTCACGACCTTGTACAACAGTCAGTCGACAAACATCCCAGATCGCAAGCAGTCTGTGCATGGGACGGCGAATTCTCATACGAGGACCTATGGTCCACCTCTCGCCGTCTTTCTCATTTTTTGATTGGGGAATATGGTGTCGGCCCTGAGGTAACTGTTGGATTGTGTATGGACAAGTCACGTTGGGCGATCGTGTCAATCCTCGCCATTCTGACTGCAGGTGGCGCTGTCGTTCCTCTTGGAATCCAGCAGCCACTTACAAGAGTCTCTCTTATAGCCAAGGATGCTGGTCTATCTACCGTACTGGTTGACAGATCTCAAGCAACCCGGCTTGGTGAGCTTGACTTGACGAAGGGACTAGTGACTGTGGACGAAGCTATGATGGACGAACTTCCATCGCCGTCAATGTCTGGAGCACTCTGTGACTCCGTCCAGCCTACCAATGCAGCTTGGGTCGTATACACCTCTGGTAGCACTGGAATGCCCAAGGGAGTCGTCTTGGAACACAAGTCACTTTGCAGCAGCTTCCAAGCACATGGTCCTCGGGTAGGGCTCACGACTAGCACCAGAGCTCTACAATTTTCAGCCTTTACCTTTGACAATGCTATCGAAGATATCTTGTCGGTCTTGACCTTTGGAGGCTGTGTTTGCGTTCCGTCTGAGGACCAACGGCTCAACGGACTCACTGATGCGATTTGCGAGTTAGATGCTAACCTTCTCAATACCACGCCAACTGTGGCTTCTCTTATCGAACCAACGGATGTTCCTATGCTCGAAACTCTGTAAGTCCTTAAGCCTCCCTCGCTCAATTGACAGCGTATCACTAATCAGTGCATCCTACACTAGCTTGCTTGGTGGTGAAACCGTCAGCCCTGCCGTCGTGGAGCAATGGCTCGGTCATGCCAAGATCATTAACACGTACGGACCTGCGGAATGTTCCGTCGACGTCTGTTGCTCGGCGCCCATGAAGCAACCGCGAGACGCTTACACTATCGGCCACGCGCTCGGCGTCAACTTCTGGATCACGATGCCAACGGATCACAACCGTCTGGTCCCTATCGGTACTCCGGGAGAGCTCCTGGTCGAAGGCCCCCATCTTGGACGATGTTACCTCAACGACCCTGATAAGACATCCAAGGCCTTTGTGTATGATCCTGAGTTCGTCTCAAAACTTGGCTTGTCACCGTCGCGTCGTATGTACAGGACAGGCGACATCGTGCAGCAGAACATTGATGGTTCGCTTGTCCATCTTGGTCGAATCGACACCCAAATCAAGATCCGTGGTCAAAGGGTTGAACCGGGTGAGATCGAGAGTAATATTGTTCGTCTTCAACCCGCCATTCGAATCGCTTGTGTCGACCTCATACGACCTGTGGATGCACCTAATAGCCCGTTGCTTGTCGCGGCTATTGATGTGGGTGACTTTGGCCGCGAAGAAGATGCTGAAGAGGCAAACTCGTCGGGAGTACGCTCTTCAACTGAGGCTCTTCGCACTATGATCAGAGACCTGAGAGCAAAGCTGCTGCTGGTGCTTCCGCGATACATGGTTCCCCATTTTGTTCCCATGGCCAGTCTACCGCTCAACGCCTCGAGCAAATTGGACAAAAAGGCTACACGCGCTGTTCTCGAGAGGCTAGGACACGACCGACTCGCAGCCTTCGAAAGGCTATCTGATAACTCGGATAGCCGTCCTCTGTCGTCAATGGAAGACAAGTTGCGCTCTTTGTGGGTTGAGGTTCTCGGTTGCTCGCCCAGTATCGATGCTCACGCCGATTTTATCCAACTTGGAGGTGATTCGGTCGTCGCCATGCGTCTCGTTGCAGCATCTCGCAGGGTGAACCTCGGAATTGGCGTAGCAGACATTCTTCAAAACCCGTGTCTGTCCGATCTGGCACAGGTTGCTGAGAGCTACAACTCTGCCCGCAATACAGCTCTGGACCCAGCACCATTTGAGCTCTGGAGCGATTACGGTGAGTTGGAAAAGCAAGACAAGGAAGCATGGCTATCGAAGGTTGCTGGTACGTGTGGTGTGGCGGTTCAGGATATAGAAGATGTGTATCCTGCGACACCTCTCCAAGAAGCTCTCATGGCTGTGACAGCACAGCAGCCGGGTGCGTTCGTTGCACAGAACGTCTTTCGCATGCGAGGTGTCGATCTTACCAGATTCAAGGAATCTTGGTCGACTCTGATGCAGCGTCTATCCATTTTACGGACACGTATTGTGTACCAGTCCGCGCGGTCAGGATCAGTACAGGTTGTTGTTCGCAGCGAGCTTGACTGGTACCAGTCAACAAACCTTCAAACTTACTTGGCAGAGGATAAATCTCGTCTCTTTACCTATGGCACACCGCTTCATCGCCTGGCGCTGATTGAGGAGTCGCCAGATAAGGTCTATTTTGTTTGGACACAACATCATAGTGGATATGATGGTTACCAGATGGCTTTGACTCTGAACATGCTGGCTCAGGCTTATCTAGGCGGAGACCAGCCTTCTCAGCAATGCGCTCCTCCCACACGATTCATCAAGTACCTTCAACAGAAAGACAAGAAGGAAGCTGTCACATACTGGAAAGACCAACTCCACGGTGCCCCACCAACACGCTTTCCTCCACTGCCACACCCTTCGTTCCGCCCACAGGCCGATACATTCTCTCAACGCAGGATGAAATGCAGTAGGTCGCAAAGACATGTACCAGTAGCCGTTCTCCTTCGCGCTGCATGGGCCATGGTAGTCGCTGCTTACACCGGCAGCACCGAGGCTATATCAACTGTAGCACTTTCAGGCCGTGATGTTCCCGTCACTGATATCGGTAACATCATCGCACCAACACTCACCACCGTGCCACTTAGAACGCGCCTAGACGACCGTGAGAAGACCGTTTCAGAGCTGTTGGACGCTATGCGACTGCAGAACGAGGAGTTGAAGCCATTCTTGCATACGGGTCTACAGCACATCCGCGCTGCGGTTCCTGAGCTTGGATTCGACTTCGATCCCGGACATGTCTTCATGGTCCAACCAACTCTTGACGACAAAGATAAAGATCCCTTATTGGAGATCGGCTTGGAGGAACTTCCTACTGATAAGTCGGGCTTTGGAGCTGATGCACTCTCGGTGGAGTGTACTGTTGAGGCTGATGGTGCAGTCTCAGTGGATATGCGCTACGACAGTCGACTGCTTCCTGTGGCGACGGTCGATGCTCTTCTGTCACAATTTGAGCACACCCTGCAGCAGCTGGACCTTCATCGAGATACACCTATTGGAGACCTTGAACTCCTCAACCCTACCGATGTGCATAGGGTTGGACAATGGAACGAGGCAGTTCTGAATGCGACGCCTTCCCAATCTTGCATCCAAGACCTTGTTCAGGAAATGATTGAAGCTCAACCACATGCTCAAGCTGTCACATCTTGGGACGGTGATCTCTCCTACGCAGAGTTGGGGAGATATTCCTGTCAGTTGGCCCACCATCTGACCAGCCTGGGCGTTGGTCCTGAAGTAGCCATGGGCATCTGCATGGACAAGTCGCTCTGGGCCGTTGTGTCCGCTTTGGCCATCCTTCAAGCAGGTGGTATTGTTGTTGGTCTCGGCTCTCAATACCCATTGAACAGAATCGAAAATACCATCAAAGATGCAGACATCCGGGTGGTCCTGGTGGACAAGTTCCAATCCCAGCGACTGGGCCATGTTTCGAATACGATTGTCGTTGACAAAGCATTCATTGAGCAGCTCCCCGCCCATAACATCGCTCCCGATACTGGTGTAGCTCCAAGTAACGCCGCCTGGGTCATCTACACATCCGGAAGCACTGGTATGCCAAAGGGCGTCGTTCTTGAGCATCAGGCCCTTTGCACAGGTATACTCGCTCACGGCAAGGTCTATGGCAATGGACTCAATACGCGTGCTCTCCAATTTGCCTCGCACACGTTTGGAGTCGCCATAGAGGACATGTTCACAACGCTTATCTTTGGCGGGTGTACATGCATTCCCTCTGAGGATGAGCGCCTTGATATGGCCGCGCTGTCATCTGCCATCCGTCGCATGAATGTCAACTTTGTCAACCTCACATCGACGTCTGCGTCTATTCTCGATCCCAACCATGTCCCCAATATTGATACCGTGGTTCTTGGAGGCGAGGCGGTTAGACCTGCTGTGGTAGATCGCTGGGTGAAGCATGCCAAGATCTTCAATTCATACGGACAGAGCGAATGCTCTGTTGAGTCTGTCATCAGCTGTTTGCATGATGGGCAAGATGCTACCAACATTGGCTTACCTATCGCTGATTGTGCGGTGTGGGTAGTTGATCCGACCGATTACAACAAGCTAGTGCCCGTTGGAGCTCCGGGTGAGCTTTTGGTACAAGGACCTCTACTTGCACGAGGATATCTCAACGATGCCGTCTTGACCGCTTCCACTTTTGTCGACAATCCAGAATTCCTCAAACACTTCTCTCAATTTTCCACTGGCCATCATCGGGTTTATCGTACCGGCGATCTTGTGCAGCAGAACCCCGACGGCTCTCTGCTTTACATTGGCCGCCTCAATGCTCAGATCAAGGTTCATGGACAACGAGTTGAGCCAGGCGAGATCGAGAGCCATCTAGTCCAGAATCACTCAGAGATCTCCCATGCCTATGTCGGTTTGGTTATACCAGCTGAGGCACCGGAGTCTAGTGACCCTGTACTAGTGGCTGCGCTACAGTTCCGAGAAAGCTTCGGGAATGATGCTCAAGTTGATGACGGTGCCAACTCGCCTTCGCCTTTCCGTCAAGCCAATCAAGAACTCACTGCCAAGCTGGAAGCTATACGTGGCGCTCTTCTGTCGAACCTTGCTCCCTACATGGTTCCCAGATACTTCGTCCCCATGGCTGGCAGTTTGCCTGTCAACGCATCTGGAAAGCTGGACCGACGTGCTACTAAAGGACTTCTCGAGACACTGAGTCTTGAGAAGCTGAGAGCCTTCAGTCAGACCACGAAGCAATCCGACAGACCCTTATCAGAAACCGAAGAGACGCTCCGTGCGGCTTTTGCTGAGATTCTTGGTTTCGAATCGAACAGAATAGGTGTTGATGACCGGTTTTTCCAACTTGGTGGTGACTCTGTGGCAGCAATTCACGTCGTTGCGGCTTGTCGTCAGCGTGGAATAACTATCTCTGTCAGAGACTTGCTCCAGAAGCAAAGCATTGCGGCCCTTGCCTTGTGCGTGCAAACACCTACCAATGTTGACTTGGTCCAGAGTACGGATCGCATCTCGGACGAGTCATCAGCTGTCACGGATATTCAAGAATGGGCGCTGAACTATCATGTTGCTCGTCCAGATGTCGGCATGACTTACTTTGCGCTAGATGCCACTGGGCCACTCGATGGAGACAGAATGCTCGACGCCTGCAGGAAGCTCATCGCCACTGTTGAACCATTTCACACTGGATTCGTCGTCGAAGATGGAAAATGGAAGCGGGTGGTGCCCTCAACATCGGTTCCAGAAGTCCACAGCTATCACATCGACTCGTCAATCGATGAATGGACAGAGGAGTATATGCTACATGATGGGTTCAATCCTCTTGAACCTGGCAAACCTCTTGCTAGCATCGCTATCTGCGCCACCGACGAGCAACATCGTATCCTTGTGCGCCTTTCCCACGCGGTGTGGGATGGTATGATCATCGGGAAAGTCTGGTCCAGTCTTCGGGATCTTTATCTCACCGGTCAGACCAGCAAGGTGGCTTCATTCTCGCGATACATGGCTGAGGTGGAGAGGAACCGAACACCAGAGGCAACGGCTTATTGGTCAAATCTTCTGAGTGGTTCCAAGATGACCGGCATTACCAAGACTCCAGCGCAAGAGGATGAATATGTCTTCAGAGCTGGTGTGATGGGCCCCAGGGTGATAGATCTTGGAGATAATCTTCCAGATGGCGTAACGTGCGCAACTCTAGTCAAGGCAGCGTGGGCACTCGTGCTGGCCCGGCATGCAAAGACTTCCGATGTCGTGTTTGCAGACCTCGTTTCAGGGCGTGCTGGCGTTGACTCTTCTGTTTCCGATGCAATCGGTTGCTGCTCTACGCCCATGCCCGTCCGGGTATGCCTCGATCCCACGTCAACATACTCAGACCTTGTGCGCACAGTGCAGACACAGCAACTGAACAGCATTCCCCACGAGACATATGGCTTCGGCAGCATCGTCAAGCAGTGTACTGACTGGCCTGCGCACACCTTGGCTTCGACATGGATTAATCACGTTCCGAAGCGCATCGCAAGCCATCTAGACATTGGAGGTACCGAATACACCATCAGCCAGCCGAAGCAGGAGGAGCAGCAGTGGACGTTCAGTGAAGCGCGAATTTCGTACCTTGATTATGACAATAAGCTTGAGTTCAGCTTGGCTTATGCCATGGATAAGATTCCGGAGGAAACGGCACAGTGGCTTTATGAGGAGATGGGTCTTGCTGTTGAGAAGATCCTGATATCATCCGGTGCCGTGATTGGAAATAAGTTCTAGTGGGTTGAGCGGCATTTTATTTGTATACATGCGAGTAATGCGTCGTAAATAGTTAAGCATTGCATGCATCTGTAATATGTGAAATTGCAGTTTACCTTCGGAATAGTACTGTAAATTAAATTCTTCTTTCTAAAAACAAATTACAGTAAAAGATATTTAAATGCTTCCTCGTACTGTGCAGGCCAATTGGTTCCCTATTGGTGCGTCTATTTCGAATCAGCGGTTGAAATCCTAAAATAATTTAACTTAATTTAAGTTAAAGAAACTTGAATATTATACAAAGGCTAATTCTTCTTATTTAGTACAAGGCCTTTTATTTAAATGCGTAACTTTAGATTTACCTCCACTTAGTGAATTGCTATATAGGGTAGCATAGCAAAAGTCTCGGGCTCTACTATAAACAGTAGAGTATTAGTTAGACAGATAAATCATAAGGCATAGAACAACTGCGTCGGAGGGAATGGGTGAATAATTAGACCTTAGCTATGCAATTGAGCGGAATAGCTGTTGCGGTCTGATAATCTCATTTTAACCACTTTTAAATCTGTTTACTAGGGTGCATCGTCCACTGCAAGCGCCATAGAATGTCCCAATCCTCCCGTAACATCACTCGCAGCGTTTACATCCCAACTCATACGACCTGTAATAGTGCGATAACGATTGTAAGCCCTGTCTGACACTTAATGGGTTAGTGCCTAATCTACATACACGCTAACCGACCAAATTAGCTCGGCGCTTAGGAACCTCTGCGTTAAATCTGGACTCATAGTGCCAACTGTCGGCCTTGATTATATTTCCAGGCCTATCCTATCTATCCTTATATAGGCAAGGGCAATACTCTAGATGTTAAATTGGAAGCTTATATTTCCATTTAGATAAGCAAGCACCGGGAATCTAGCTGCTAAAGTATAACATAGATCTCAAAAGGGCATGTATGGCTCAGAGAGCGTAAAAGATGCATCCCTTGGCCACGCGTGCGGTGCAATACTAGACCGACTTGTTGCCTTTGACCGAGACTTGGCACCTTATCAAAATGGCTGCTTTTCTCTTTGTTGTACAGTACCTTTGCACACCTGCTAATCGTTCAAAAGCGCCCACTATACTGACATGGCTTCAGCCGTTCCATCTTAGGTCCATAAAAGCCATGCCGCCCAATTCCTGTCGAATCCGAAGCTGCATATCAAGGCCATATCCACAAGTGCTGCATGACAACCGCATTTAGGCGCCCAACAGTTTGATCACAAGAGGGCCCCACCTTTGGTGGCTGTCGATAATATATGTGCTGCCCAATCGTTTACGCACTATCGAACCTCTTATCATTATGACAGTAGAATGTGTTGGGACGTTTATTGGGGCCGCAAGTCCGCCTAAGGCCGCCCATGTTCAATTACTGGCTAGACTCGAGGAGCGCAGCAATCCCGTTCGTTCGTCGAGCGTCTCGGCTCGGTATGTTCTATTACCTTAACTATATTGGTTTATTGAATATGCAAAAGCTCAGGGCGAAGGACATCATGAGGGTGAGATGGCACGCCCAAAACATTAAGGAACATAATGCATACCGGGAGATTCATGCAGACGCAGCAACTCGTCACACGTTATGACGATAGATGCACGGATTTTCGCAGACTGTGATGTATCGCTCACTAAACATTAGAAGTTCTCCCTGCAACTCTACACCATTTCAGCGATTATCTAATCTCTAAATGACAGATTGTTTAGTTTTGAGCGAACTCAAGCTTGTTACTTATAGGAGCTCGACAGTGGCCGTTATTCCAAAATGAACATCGATAACGCTGCTCTTCTTCTGGACTGCAGATGCTAGAGCGCCTCTGTCATATCAATCGCTGATTAAGAACATCCACTTCCTGGAAGGCTTACTAGTATGCGCGATGACGCCAAATATAGCTACGCGCTACAGAGAGAAACCTCTAACAAATAAACAGCTATCTTCTAACACGTCAAGTATAATGCAATTAGGAAGCTTCCCCCCCCTCTCTTCTTCACTATACTTGATGAGGAGTTGAGGCTACATATGCAAGCCAAGACATGCTAAGCGCCAGGATGAAGTTAATGGCTTGAGGCTGAGACGAGATTGACAGGGCTGCTTTGAATCAAAAATAATATAAAAACATCCAGCTAGGACCGGCGTCAATATACTAATTTATCCCCAGGGTACTTACTCGTTCAATAAAAATCCCCCCCTTCTTTTTATCGCCAGTCTTTTGTGTATCCGCGATGCAACCTTTAACTGCAATCTTGTCTATTATCCTTGCCGGTGCCGTCCCAGCCCTGGCAGAGAATACGGTCTTCCCTTGGGCAAATGATACCAACCGCCCAGAATGTAGGACCTGTCTTGACAGCCTAGTTTCTGACACGTGTGGTGGCTGTTGTGCGTAGACGATTACCCCGGACTGTGTTCGGATCCACCATCCGCGGTCGGATTCAATAGAGATCTCGAGAAACATTGTACACGAGAGAATGTCTGAAAATGAAAGTGTCTTGAGAGTGCAGAATGTGAAGCTTACACGCACTAGTGAAATCAATGCTGCGAAGGATGCCGAGGACGATACGATCGAAAAAGGTAACGGCCAGTCTGATCTAGACAGTGACAGATCTGCGTCAGTACTAGACGTGTATCCGAGGATTACTGGCGGTGTTTTTGGACTTGTTCTATTTGCTGCTATGATGCAAATATATTGAGCAGCGACGATCTAGAAGATTGTAATGGACGGCCGAGCCCGCGCAATACGCCACTATGTACAAGCACGCTGCGCCGTGCTGTGGTTGAGCGCTGGTAAGCAGGGTGGGTAAATTCGCGGAAATATCTGAGAAGATAGAGCTTTGTATAAGTATGGTAATCACGATACAGAAATAATAGCCATTTAACATCGGAACATTGCCTTTTCCACGAGACTACAATTACCAGTTTAATTTCCATAACCAGAAAAAATAGTACTAGATGCTAATACCAGTAGTGGTTAGTAAAGTAAGGAAATATTGAATCTTAGTAATTAATGGTTTCGAGCGAGTGCAACCCTTCGCCTTGCCTTGTCGGCATAATTCCCTTAAGTCGTTATTGTACATATTCATCTAGTTGTGACTGTGTTTGTGCGGCGCATCTGGCATAGTCCTGCATGGGGAAACATCGGCCAGATGCTGATGCTTGCGTTCCAGTCAAAGCCGCT
This sequence comes from Fusarium sp. NRRL 66335, assembly GCA_004367055.1. Lineage (NCBI taxonomy): Eukaryota > Fungi > Ascomycota > Sordariomycetes > Hypocreales > Nectriaceae > Fusarium > Fusarium sp. NRRL 66335. Next base: position 119,568 of record QHHG01000114.1, on the reverse strand, counting down.
GGATGAATTGGGTAGTGTTGGAGCAGGGGTACAGAGGTCTCGAACTTGGAAACTTGTGGCGGTAGTAAGAGAGGTTGGAGAGGGAGGTAAATTGGAGATGGCCGTGCGTGCACCTACGGCAATGTCACGTCGAGCTCAGACTTCCGCGGATGTTGAGGAGGAGCGGCTCAGTTGAAGATTCCTCAGGTTGGAACCAAGTGCGGATAAGGACTCCAAGCAAACGTAAATAATCCGTTGCGTGCAAAAGGAAAAAAATTAACTATATAAGCCACTCCAGTAGGCCATTGCAGCTAGAGCTTTCACAGCTATAACTAACATCTCTTGATTTTTATTGCTTTATTAGGTCCTTTGATATCTATAATGTAGGAGTAACTTCTTTTGTTTTAATTAAATGTTCTATACTCTTTTATTATTAATTGTTATGTCCCCTAATTGTATTCTAAAGTAAAACCTATTGTACTAGTGATTTTTTTCCTCTCTGACAGACGATTTTGACTCTAAAATCTGCCGTATGCGCACTTTTGTTTCATCAAGACTGCATCTCAGTTCTAGTAGACTTTGCTCCTCCCTGGCACAGCAACTGTTGAGTATATTGATGGTATCAATTGTCTCAGAAAGTGTCGCCGTCTTCTGCTGTCTATTTCCGCTTCCACCCTGCTGCTCTCGATGTTCAGTGGTTACAGCCTTATCTTGTTGTCCTTCCCAAGTTTTGCAAATCCGCTGCACAGCTTCGCTCGATAGTGCTTTTGTCAAAGCGGCGTACTTTTCATTCAGTGTCGACCTATATCGACTTTCAACAGCGTAGTGAGGGCGCTGGCTAATTCCTGCCTTTTTACTTTCATTGACCTATCGAGTCCTCTGTAAGTTTTATACCCTGAATGGAAGGGTAACTGATTAACCTTACATTCTTTTCATCTGATTCTTCTAGGCGGCGCTTCTTCGGTCTTTTACTTTCTGTTGGTGAAATGGCGGGCTGCTGGTTCATTGGCTCAAATGAAGCTGAAGCTGTGGCAATTGTGCAAGTCAGTAACGAGAGTCATGCGCAAGTGGGTTCGAATAATCCATACGAAGTAACGGTGTTGATGCGTCGCTTTGCATCGGCCATTGTGGGGTCGGAAGTCCCATAGGGCTGGGAAAATAGTCTCCAAGTAATTGCAACAAACTCTGATCAAATGTAGCGTCCGATATCGATGGCAATATCGATTGGCTGGGTATGTCGCCGAAATTGAACCCGTCCAGGGTGGCTAGGTCAGCATCGACAATGTCGGTGGAGTTTTGAAAAACGCATTTGCATGATGTCGGGTCGGCAGCCGACATATCGAGGTCCCCAGCGTCAATGCACATTTTCACTTGAGCCTGTGGGTTGCTTTGTCACGTTGCAGTAGATTGTTTGTCCTGTCGGTCATTATATACATGCGCTTTGTGTTACACCGCGGATCAGTCCCGGTTGATCGTGGCAAAGCAATTATTACATCGATGCCATTCCTTCAGGTAAGAGACATTCCTTCGAATAAGCAGAGAAGCTGGGGGCTGTGCCGCTTTACCTTGTGCGCTACATCGCCTGAAAGGACTCGAAAAAGAAGTACTGTACTACGTCAAGCTCTGTCGGTGAAAAGATATCATCTTACCGGGGCTTTTATGTACTCGTTTCTCAGGTAAGACATATAGCGTATTACGGCGTATCTATTGATTGCGCAATGATGCTAACATTGGATCAATGTGATAAGCTTATCTGTCTTGGCACAGAATCTTGGTTACACAAAGATGTGAATTTTATGTCATGTTTTGTCTCAGGTATTTTACGATGCTCGATGAGGGTATTCATTTGCCGAACATCCGGCACTGAATCAGTAGTGTTACACGGTACTAAAATATCACTCAGCTTATGTATTCCTCCGAGTAACAGGGGCTTACGGTCCAGACCTTAGTAGATCCTCGTACTCCGTAAGATCTTGTCAATTAGATTACGAATGAGAATTTAGGCTGATGACATTCATTGGCGAGTGGTGAGGGGCGGACGAAAACAGGGAAGTAATGTGTGGTGCCACCGGCAGTACCTAGGGGCTGGGGGTTCCCCTGCCTCCCTGCTCCCCTAGTTCCCGCATAGCCTCCCGCAGAAGGATCGCCAATAGTGGATCTACCTGCAGGAAAATCCTACATGAGTGTGTCCTTCCTAAAGGGCGTAGTACGAAACATAAATTCCTGATAGACTTCACAAGGGACAAGGCTGACCAGGTTCGATGGCGGACTTTGGAGTAACCTACCGTATACGGAGTACGATATAGCTAAGGGTAAGTATCCACTCCTATACGTCATTGTCATCATCTTCAACGGAGAATTCTACATATAACCCAGGATCAACTAGTATACCCTGCCAGCTACGAGATTGTCTGAGATTCGATTGTCCGAAAGGAAAAGCTTATCCTCCCTGCCGTCCGCGTATACTCCACTGTATCCTCAATCTGCATTTACCAATTTCCCCATCGAGATGGTATTTTCCACCTGAAGGTTCATGGGAATCATCCTATCAAATGTCTCTTGGGTTTCCCACCAGCCCCAATAGGATTATAATTACAAAACTCCGCAGCCAGGAACCCCTTGACTACAACCTTTGGGAAAATCCTAGCAGATACCGTAACAGTCATGGCTTCTTCGACAGGCGCGTTACCTCAAGAGCTCGAAGCTTCGCGTGAGGACTTCGAGCTGTTCAGACGCTTGATGCGAGTTGCACGGCTCATGGAGCTGCAAGACAACAACAGCATCGTAGGTTAGTGTCGTGTTAATTACCATCCCCTCGATGCTGTGCTGATGCGATTAGTAAACACCGAACCTGTTCTCGCCGCCAGTACGCAACACTTTTACCCAGGAGGTAAGTGATTTCTTTCCGATGGAGACACGTTGCTTTGCCACAGCAACATACTGACGACAAGTGCAGAAGATAACTACAGCTACGATGATGAGGATGAGGACGATGACGAAGATGACGAGAAGACGAGGCAAGACGGCGTCTTAGACCCCCAATTATTTGGACCCTTGTTCAACCAAAACCCTCCCCCAACACCACAATCTCTCCGCTCTACACCACGAAGCCGGAGAAGACCAATCAAGACACCAACGCAGCGCCAAGCACAAGAGGAGGAGAATGAACATCCAAAACGACAAAAAGTAACGCACCAAGACCCTCCAGAACAAAGACCTCATGCGGCGGTGGAGAAGCGATACCGATCTGTAATCAACAGCAAGATAAAGCAACTCAATGATTTGGTCCCACCGTCCAATACATATTCTACTCCAGGAGATGCCAAGCAGTTGGCTGAACGAGATCTAGGTGAGGTAGCAAAGGTGCCAACCAAGGCAGTTGTTTTGGACAGGGCGTTACAATACATTAATAATCTTGTCGCCACGTATGAGAAGTATGAGAAGGAGCGGGATGACATACACGGAAGATTGAAGGCTTGGCTTGATGACTTCGACACTGTCAGCGTAAGCGATACAAGGGAAGCATGAGTCCTGGGGTCGGATCAACGTGGCTTAGATGAAAAGGGTTCATATCTCGCTGGTGCTAAAAATACACTTGTACTACTTATTGCTCATCATCCGATCCATTCCTCATCAGCCTGGAGAACAGCGAACTATCCTCTTCAAGCAACGACCGAGGATTACCAAATTCTGCAACTTGTCCAGCTTCCATAATAACCACCGCGTCAAAGTCCAGGATATTCGAAAGTTTGTGTGCAATGCACAAGACAGTATGATGCTTGAACTTGTCACGAATAGTGGCCTCCATCATTTCCTCCGTAGCATGATCGAACTGGCTGGAAGCTTCATCAAGAATGACAATATTTCCTTTCTGTAACGTAGATCGCGCAAAGCAAAGTAGTTGCCTCTGCCCATGAGATAGAAGTTCCGTTGTCAAAGGTGCGTCGAGACCACCTTTGGAGAGGATTGCTTGCCATAGGCCAAAGTCGTCTAGTACTGAGATGATATCTTCGTCTGTAGAATCATTTTCGTATAATTTCATATTGTGACGCACACTTCCGCTAATAAGGACGGGTTCCTGAGGGAGGGTGATGAAACGATTGCGAACTTGGTCAGCACTCATGCTGTAGATGTCGGTGTCGTCGACTAGGATAGATCCGCTCTCTAAGTTGACAAGACGTAGAAGAGTTGCTAGTAGTGTGCTCTTGCCACTAAGTCACATGCTCTTGATCAGCTGAATTCCTTGAGGTGTGGGAAAACACTCACCTTCCTGTTCTACCACATATAGCATATTTCTGCCCCGGCCGGATCTCTAGCGACACGTCGTGTAGAACTAAGGGCAGAGAGGGTCTGGAATAAAGTTAACATCGGGCAATCTTACGAAAGGTGACAAGCCAAAATGATAAACTCACGCGTATCGGACAGATATGTTGGAAAAGACAATGCTCCCACTGCCATGCCACTTCTTCGAGTCGTCTTTCCTTTCGAACCCTGGGTTAACCGACTCTTCTGCCGGGGTTTCCTCAGTGAAGGCTCGCACTCGTTCGATAGCAGCCATGCTAGTCTCGAGCTGTGTCCAGTGAGACATGAGTTGCTTCACCGACAAGCCAACACTGGAAGCGCTAAAAAGTGACAAGCCAAGAGTTGAGTTGGCAGCAGACCGAGTTGCTACACCTACGCAAATGATGGTCACTGCGAGACCCGCTGTAATCAAGTCTAGAACAAGATTGAGCCAGTTCTGCGCCGAGAACAGCAGGTAGAATGGCTTTTGGCTGACCTTGATCGTCTCAAGATTCTTACGCGCATATGCTGACGTCCATTGTAGGGCACGTATAGTGGCAAGCCCGTTGAGAGTTTCCAGAAAGTGGGAAAAGAGGGGGCCTTTGGCGGCGATTTCGAGTCTTCGCAGCTGTCGGGATGTGGGCAGGTATGTGCGCTGAACAAGAAAAACTGCTATCAGGACGATGGGGATGGCAATACCGGACCATGGAGACCCGTAGATGATAATGCCAAACATACCGATCACGATCATGACTTGAGTGACGGTTCCTAACAAATCAAGAGGCAGCTCGGTGTCGATGAGCTGTAGGTCTTGGCTAAATCTGTTGATGATTTCCCCGGAGGCAGTTGAGTCGAAGAAGGACATTGGCGCCCTTTGCTTAATTAGCCATCGCCCACTGATCTGAAAAGATTGAATACGAACCTAAGGATAGTGTTGAGAAGCAGAGTGTGGCAGCTATCTGCCGACTTCTCAGTGATGAATATGATAAAGAAGCTACAGATGATGATATTAGCAAGGTCTACTGGAAAAACATGAGTAGTCGACATACAAAGCGGCTGCCGTCCAAGCAAGAAGCTGAAGAGCTCCTATGGCAAAATACAATCCGATGTAGAGATTCTGCTGATGGTCAGGGTCGTTGACACTATTCGCAGCCCATCTAACAATCCAATATTCTGCTATCAGTTAGAAAGCTGACCATAGAAGTGAGGAGGCGAATGCTTACGATTGAATGTCATGCCAAACACAAATATGGCGCACAGGACCAGAAATGTCGAAAATCTGGCTCTACCAGAAAGTCTGAGGTAATACCTATAAACCGCCGTACTTTTGGTCTTAGCGTTAGGACGATTCTCGGGCGGTGCCTCCGTAGCCATAGATTGGATTAGCTCAAGTGTTGAAAGAGGTGGTTTCCATTGATCGACCTCCGCATCGGCCGTATACTCCCCAGAACTATATCCTGATTCATCCGACGGATGATCAAGACTGATGGGGAGAGATTGGTTATTTTCGACATGGCCACTTTCTGACAAGGTTATGACACGGTCGGCCACCCGAGTCTGCTGGACTATCTTATGTCAGCTATTGCATTCAGAGATGAGGTTTATCTTACTTGTGCTCGTTGCCCACACGACCAACGTTTCACGAGCGCGCAAAAGGCCACGTCGTCCCAGCACCGCCTCTAGAACACTATTCTCCGTGCGACTGTCGAGACCGTTGAATGGATCGTCCAGGACGACAATAGATGCACGCGCGTAGATGGCGCGTGCCAGTGCGATCCTCTTCTTCTGACCCCCGCTTAGACTGCTCCCTTCATTGCCCACGATGGTGCCATCACCTAAAGCCATAGCTGCAAGGTCGTAATCAAGAGCTGTGGCGCATATGACTTCGTTGTACCAGGCTGGATCGAAATCTCCCGAGCCGACGATGTTGGCTCTGATGGAGCCGTGGGTCAGCCAGGGCGTCTGGCTGCAGTACCCGATACGTGTACTTGAGAGTTCAACTGAGCCTGCACCGTATTGTGCTTCACCGAGGATCATTTGAAGAAATGTGCTCTTTCCACTGGCAACAGAACCGACCACAGCGATGATCGTTGGTGATGAAGCGGCCATTGTAGCGTTTTGTATGATGCATGAGGAATGTGCTTGCCACCCAGCTGAAGCTTGACTGAGACGTAGTGTTGCCGGGGCAGGAGCAGAACTGTGGCTAACTCTCAGGAGATCTATTGAATTGGAATGAACCTCTTCAGGCGTCGGGAGTAGAGGTGTATCGTCTCGGTCAATTGGAGCATCTATCGGTATAAGGGTACGAGTATCCGTTCGTCCATTATCATCACGTAAAAATGCTTGAATCGTCAAGAGTGAAGCCACAGAGAGACCGAGATTGATGGCACCGTCAATCAAAGCAGCGACTGCGTTGCCAAAAATGGTAAAGATGGTCAAACATCTGTACACCATCGACGGTGTAAGGGTCCGTCCAGATCGTGGACCGACGACGACTGCGTAGAGAGTAAAACCAAGAATGGGAGCCATGATGACAGGGATCCAGGCAGCCCAGGCTACAACCAGTAACACATACCGAAAACGTCTCAACTTACGAGCCTCAGCCCTGCGAAGACCTATAAGATCATTGCGTATCGCTGCAGTGACACCGGTCATCTTGACACCCTTGATGGCCTGAAGTGACTGTGTAGTAGTAGCGATTCGCGCCTCCATGCTCTTAAGCCATTGGCCCTGTCTTCCTCCCGCAGCTGGAAGAACTGCAATAGTAAGGATAACGAACACAGCAGTTAGACCTCCCGTCGCCGCAACAGCGATGTGGAGTTGCTTTTCCAGTAGCCAGACACCGAGCGCGACTTCGACGATACATGCCCAGCATTCGTGCATGTTTCGCGAGCCACTTGCAAAGCGTTCCACATGAGCACTCATCAGCGTTGATGCTGCATCTCGGGCTGAGGATGAGGAGCTGAGGTTCAACGTGCGGCTGTGAATAAGTGCAACAAGATCAGCTCGTACCGCGGTAATGGCACGGGCTGTTGACTGGCGGTAGAATGCTTGAGATACCTACAAGTTTGTTAGAAAGCTTTTTGAGTCTTTTGTTCTTTCGTTCTTACCGCTATGCCTGTGTATACTATCGAATAAGCTCCAATAAGACCTCCCCCGATCTTGTAGGTGTTTTCATCTGTCGGTTCGGACATGTAGTCTGTTGCTCTCTGTACTAAGAAAGGTTGCGCATAAATAAACCCCGTATATAGAAGCCTGGGTAGGATCGGGCGTATTAACAACCACCCGCGCACAGCGAAAAGATGGTAGAAGATGGATCGCCGCTTTAAAGCTTTCGGTCCTCTAGAATGGGTCTCTTGGTTCTGGTTATTGGCACCTGGACGAGTCAAATCTGGCTCTATATCCGGGAGTATTTCTGATGTCAAGGCTTTAGATTTGATTCCCAGATGGAACAAAGGAAGCAACCACCAGAGAAATAACTGTGACAAGATATTGGCCCGTTCATCGGGAGTGGGTTGGCGAGTGCCTGGTCGCACTACCTTGCTCTGAAACTCGATTACCAGAAGCACAAATTTGCAGACACAGAATGCAGTCCAGACGACGGCCACTTCGTCATTACCAGGCATGCTCCATAGGGTTCGCGCTCGCAACGCATCCGCTACAGTAGAGTAGGAAAGGTAGAGAAGTAGCAAATTTGAAGCTCGCACCGAGCGATTATGCTCATAGTGCGACGTGACCATAAGAAGCATGATGCCTGCGATGCCAATACACGATGCCGCGATCGTAGCTCTGGTCAGACTAGTGCGAAGAGCTATCTCCGTGGCTAGTTTCGCTATCTGTAGCAGCCATAAGAGAACATAGCCGCCCTAGGTTTATCCGGTCAGCATGGGTCGATAGAAGGCGGGCTTCGAAGAAGACATACGATTTTGAATCCGTAGAGTATAGGCGAAACAACGAATGTCTTTTTCTGACGAAGCAGCCAGATTCTCCAAACCGCCACGCACATAGTCGCGCAAAGGGGACCGATGAACAAGACCACTTCTTGGAAGAGAAGAGTCAAGTCAAAATCGGTGCCACACCCTGAGAGTTGAGGACCCCAGTCATCCTGAACATCTATTGAGCATTGAGCTGATGGCTGCATAATTCCTCTGATATTTTTTGAGGTCATTTCCCTGGAAATATCCGACAGTCAATGTGAGGTTCGCGATAACAATTTTGGTACTCGAAGGCCGGGTAGAGGTGACTGGTGAACCTGGGGGTGAGTGCTAGGGGCAAGGACAGTAACAAATCTCAAACACTTTTGGTGTAACAGGGACTAAACTACTCTTTGGTTAGCCGGGAAAGGGTGTCAGCTAAGCATGATTATTGCGCAGATCCTTGGTGCCAGCGGCACTCTCATCCAGGTGCCGACCCACGTAAGCACTATTGCCGAAGGGTGGCACCACCTTTGAAATCCTTCCGGTGGCACCATTTCCGGAGCACTTCTCTATTAGTTCAGGCCCGATTTATCTGATTGGATGCATTAAGATTGTGCTGGGCCTCACACGGAGATGAATGACAATGATATTATTAGATTGCTGTCATGATGAAACGCGTGACATTGGTGGCCGAATAGTCTTTCTTACACCATCATGGACTCAGATGAGGTTTTGCAACAAGACGTTATACTCTTCCGGCAATTCATGAGAGTAATGACTCTTCTGAGAAACCAACACAGAGTTCAGCCGCGTGTTTTGCCGACGCCAAGTATAAGCCACTCGCCGTCTGTAAGCTCCGGCGATATAGAATCACAGGATGACGGCAATAGTGATGAAGACGGCGAAAGCTGGGAGTCTGATTCAGACAGCGAGATGGACGAAGCAGTGATGGACGAACGAGACGATGGCATTGACAACGAGATTTTTCACAATGATGACGATGACGATCAAGAAGAAGACGATGATAGTGTTGGCACGATCGACATGGACGAATTAAACAATTATTTACAAGAACCACAACAAACATCCGACCACAATCTTGAAACAACAATACAACCTCCCACACAAGCCTCTTCTTCACCAGATCCCATACAGACCACCGACACCAATACGGATCTCTGTTGCTGGGACCATGGATGCAATGGACGAAGGTTTACAACACTCAGTAACCTGAGACGTCACAGACGAGAAAGACTTCGGACGAGACCAGTTTGGCGATGTTCTCGGTGTGGAGCAACCTTCAGTCGAACTACGGCCCGGAATACGCACGTTGCGAGGGGAAGTTGTAATAGGATTAGGAGGTATTCGAATGGACGGAGGAGACCTGTACCCAGAGTGGACGATTGACCACACAAAATGGTCCTACACAGTTGCGACATTTAGCGTAGGAAGCGCCCAACTTCCAGGGCCACATGCTACTGCCTGTAAAAACAGGCAGCCGACTATTAGAACCGTTTGACTCTTCAAATGTCAGTATGAAAGTGGTTAAAGCCTTAATGCTACATTTATAAATCACGGGTATTGCAAATTGAAACATAATTAAAAATAACACTGCACCAACTTAGCGTGACAAACATAGGGGATTCCTTATAGGGGACTTATAGCGACTGTCGCCTATGGCTAGTGCCCCAACAGGCCTATTTAAAATGCCTAAAAGAACTGAATACGACCACTAAAATTATCATTGATAACGAACGTAGATAATTTTATTATATGTGTCAGAGAAAGAACGTCCACCGCTCCAAGAATATGAACCAAATCTTCTTATTCCTTCGAGGCGCGCGTCCGCAAAACTCCTTTGGACACCTTTCCAGACGGGGTCCGTGGCAGCGCTTCCAGTAGCTCATACTTGCCACGTAGCCAATGTGGCTCCGTCAACTTGCTAGCCACATACTCATCCCACTCTTCAAATAGTTCCTCCATATCATGCGACTTAATGTTTTGACCAGCTTCTTTTGCCAAGACTACGAAAGCCTTGGGACGTTCACCGGCCAAATAGTCTGGAACTGCAATCACAGCTACGTCCGCAACACTGGGGTGCTGCCGCAGACAATCTTCGATAACAATGGGAGAGACTTGCATGCCCTAGCAAAACAATTAGCTTTCATTACGCCATAATTAAATCAACATACCTTGACTTTGATCATATCTCTTAACCGGTCAACGATACTGAGATGTGCGTCTCCTTTAGGACTCTGGCGGAACAGGGCAATGTCGCCGGTATGTAACCAGCCATCCCGGAAGGTTTCCGAATTCGCTTGGTCGTCGCCGAGATACCCGGCAGCTTGATTAGGTGACGAGAGAAGGAGTTCGCCTGGTTCATCGAAGCCTTGGACCTCACTTCCGTCTTCACGCAGAAGGCGGGCCTTGTACTCAGGTAGTAGTATTCCAACGCAGCCAGGGACATACTCATGCGGACTGCTCATAGCAACGGCGACTGAACTCTCAGTCAAACCTGAACACTTTAGTTAACGTTTCTGTCAAGCGTCGGTCGTTTTAGACTTACCATAGCCGATGACGATATTCCAGTTTGGTTGCGCTGCCTTCACCTTTGCATGTAGATCAGCGCTCAGCATACTAGCGCCGACGTAGATCTCAGTGACTGAGGATAAATCGAAAACCTTGAATAGAAAAGGATTGCTGATCAGAGCAGCGAGCACAGATGGCACCTAGTACATTAGGTATTGTTTAACCGATAAGATAAGAAGACGTACCAGATACAGTCTGTTGATACCATGTGTTTGCACCGAAGCAAGGGCCGCTTGCATGTCGAATTTGGAATGCACCACAAGTTTGTCTCGGAGAAAGACAGAAGTATGTGATGACACTACACCTTGAACATGGCTGAAAGGCAGGATACCCAGCGTCACCAGATGGTCCTGCTTCCGCGACATGTCCTCTAGAGTCATTAGTTGCAGGATATTGGTGATGATCCCACGATGCGTTAGACGAGCTAATCTCTGTTCCATGTTAACAAGATAGCGCTTCGACAATGGCGGTGTATCTTACCTGTGTTCCAGAAGTACCGCTCGTTGCGCATAGGTAGGCGATGCTGGACTGTGCCTCTTCGGGTGTCCAATCGAGAGGAGTAAGAGGAGCCAGCGATCGTCCTTGCTCAAATAGATCATTTATCGTCTTCGGCTTATCGTGGCCATTGACCTCTCCTTCTGTAGGCATGGCTGTAGTCAAGTACAGCCTAACGGGCTCCTCGATAGCAGCTGCAATAGCCTGACTAGACTCAATCAGTGCAGGAGACGTAATAATGGTACTACAACCAGCATGTTTCATATGCTTGGCGTTTTCAGCCGGCGCAGTGCTGGCGTGGAGCAGAAGACATGTAGCTCGTAGCCGATGCGTCGCCCACCCATAAGTTAAATAATCAACCTGAATATCACATTAAACTTAGACCCTGCAGCATGAGTAGAATACCTTACTGTGTTCTCAGATAGGATTGCAATGACTTTGCCACCCTGCACAGGCTCATTGGGAGACCATCCTAGATCGTGACCAAGGCCCGCAGCAAGTGCTTCAACGTCATCGGCGAGTTGCTTGGTGCTTTTAGATGCGCTTGAGTCAGAAGAGACAAGTACAGTGTCCTCTGGTGAGGCGCGAGGTCTGTCGCGGAGGACAAAGTCGCCCACGGTGCCCATCCCGCTGATGTCGGAAGCGACGGGCTGAACCCATGGTGGAGGAAGGAATACCATATCGACTGGTCTAGGAGATGAAACAAAGAAAAGTATGATTGATCTCACTTATCTCTGAAACGGTCGCGATAGTCGCAGGTGAGAAACGACGGGGAGAGCTATAGATAACAGGAACAAACAAGAAACAAGCTAAACCACGTATTCCGTTGATATCAGGATATCATTTCCAATACCATCACCGTTTTCTTCATTCTACCCGTTTTTCGATTGATGTTGACACCACCGTCTTACTTGCTGGTGGGTGAGCTTTCCCAAATCCTTCAATCCTCCAACTCAAACACAAGTGGTGCCACCAGCCTACCGCGGTAGTAGATCAATTTGGAAGCCAGCTCTCTTCTAATTAAATCATCCTAAGATTTTACGTCGAGAAAGAGCCTCCAATTTCACCCAGTGCGACTTTCAGATTGTTGCTCAACATGTTGCGCGAGATCTCCTTGGTCCTGGCCGGAGCAGCCGTTTTCGCTTACGCTATCGAATTTCTCTTCTCATATTTCGATGATCCACGGGAGCCACGTCGCGTGGCCACCAAAATACCTGTTATCGGGCATGTCTTGGGGTTCCTCCGGAAAGGATTCAATTACTACGAGCAAACGAGGTAACATAAAATTTGCAACATAGCCAAAGGCGATTCAAAAGCTCACAATTCTTTGTAGCAACAGCACCGACGCTGACATTTACACCATTGGCATCTTGAATTTTAAACTGTACATTACGCATGACACCCGCCTCACGCACTTGGTACAGAAGTCAAAAACTCTATCATTTGCACCGTTGATCGAAGGCGGGACAAAGTTACATGGTGCCGTCAGCGAAGAGACATGTGCGCTGTTCGATCAAGATGTACTCGAAACTCTGAGAACCCGAACCAAGGAGATACTTGCTCCAGGACCTCACCTGGATGCTCAGAATCTACGCATGGCAAATGAGTCGCTCATCCAGGTCAATGATATGTTGAACAAGAGCCACATTGACCTGTTTGCCTGGGCTCGCCATGCTATCGTCCAAGCTACTGGAGCCGGTTTGTATGGTGTACAACATCCTTTTCGAAATCCCGAAGTTGAAGATGCTCTGTGGTAAGCCGAAATAACCCCAACCTTTCGAATATGGGTACTAATGAATCATAAGGACCTGGGATGATCATAGACCAGGTCACATGGTTGGCTGGGATCCTCTTCGCAAAGGTTACAAAGCTCAAGCTAAAGTCTTTGAAGCCTTCGGGAAATACCTTAAGGATATTCCTGAAGACGCATCGGCGTTGGTTCGCGAACGTCAGAACATCTTCCGTAAGCAAGGTATTTGTGAGAAGGACATCTCCCAGATGCAGTCCACATTGAGCGATGCTGCATTCCCCAATACCGTTCCCACCATGTTCTGGACAGTATTTGAGATCTTCTCGCGCCCGGAGCTCTTGAGGACTATACGTGAAGAGATCATGGGCAATGCGGTGCGAAGGTCTGATGATGGTAGCAGCTTTGAGCTCGAGGTCACAGCTATCAAGACTCAGTGTCCCATCTTGCTATCCACGTACCAGGAAACGCAGCGCCTCAGACACTCACAAGTCGCATGGCGGGCAATCACCGAGGACACCGTACTAGACGGAAAGTACTTGCTCAAGAAGGGAAACTTCCTCCACATGCCAACCAAACCCGTCCATCACGCCTCTAAAATATGGGGCTCTGAAGTTGACTCTTTCAATCCATATCGTTTCCTCTCAGGAAGTACCAAGACGAAGATCCCCCCAAGCAGCTTTCTGCCTTGGGGCTCACCACCGCATATGTGTCCTGCACGTCAGTTTGCTTCGACTGAGATTTTGATCATCACAGCGTTGATAGTTGCGCGGATGGACTTGACACCTGTCGGTGAAAGTGGATGGGAGCAAAATCCTGCTTTGAGGTCGATGGAGTTGCCTACTTTGCCGCGTCCGAGGGATGATATACGCGTGAAGATCACTCAGCGAGAAGAGGTGACTGGGGAGTGGAAGGTTGTGGTGGGTGAGAGCAAGACAAGGGTACCTCTGACATCAGGATGAGAACTGGTATGATATATCAGGACATTGTTTTACATAATCTGGCCAATAACCGCATTTGCACCTGGCTGAGACTAAGTGGCTACTGCCATAAACATGACTACTTAGTTGGGCGCAATCTCCAGTATAAATAGCCTAAAGCCCAGAGCCATGTGCACACAACCAGCTTTATCATAGGCCCGTGGAAATCCCTCAGGTGATTTCAGAGCGTCCCTAATACATTCGGAAAACTTAATTAAGATCGCCTTTGCCTCCCGAATCACAGCTTCCGAAGCTCAGTTCTGGTCCACAGTACGCCTTGTGGTCGAATGACTTCGCCGGCCCGATGGCTAGGTACCCGTTCCAAGTCCCGCCATGGCTTAAATCCAAGCATTCCGTACCGCAAACCTTCGACGCGTGTTTCTTGATGTGATGCTCGATCGCGCCGGCGATAGTCTCCTGTTCGGCGGTTGTGTCGCAATGCCTACCAGTAGACTATAATTGTCAGTGCCTTCAAAGAGCAAAGTCAGCCGGGTTTCACGTACACGAAATCGGTAAAAGATTTCACGGTTTGGACCAGCGTATCCAGTGAAAGTAGAACAGGTCTTTACGTTTGAAGCATGTTTAACAACAGAACCTGAATATCATGTTAGCGATGGTTTTGCAAAAACAGGACAACAATTTTGGCTTACTAAATTGAAGGGCTGCACTCTGGACAAACGATGTTAGAATGATATTACCATGGTACGTGAGGACTTCTTACCCTGATAAAACCTCCAACGACAACACAGGACGCACTAGCAGCCAGGATTCTCTCGCAAACCTTTTAAATTGTTAGACTTGCACAATATTCGGATGGTGGGTACTAACCCTGACGTTCCTCCGCTTCTCAAGCGCGGAGTCTTTGGGCTCAAAGTCCTCAAGATGATACAGCGCCACTGCGTTTGGCATCGCTGCGCCCGCCATGAGGAGCGGCTCGATCGCCTCGGAGGTAGGCATAGAGGAGGAAAATATTGGCAAGGACGTTAAGGCCAAGAATTTCATAAGGCTTGGTTTCATCTTTGTTGAGGTAGGCAGCGAGGTTGGCTGCCAAACAAGCGACGGGAATAAGGTATCCGGCAGATGCCTGAATGAAGTTGTGGAGGAAAGGTGTGTCGGACTGAACAGTGGAAGTCATTGCGGTGAGAAACAATGCTGTCTGTTGGAGGAATTGTTGTTTACTTATAGCTGTCTGCTCTAGGTTGGTTGAAATCTCACGATGTTGAAAGAGACACAAATGTTGGCTGTTGTGAAATCGCAACGAGGGTATTCCAAAAGCACCGAACGAAGATTTGCCGCTTATCCGGTCGAAATGGGACTTGTCGCCTTCGGTTAATGGGCGCGAGGTCACAATCGCGCGATAATGTCAAAACCAACAAGCTTTGTCACAACCAACAGACTTAATCAGGACCAACAGCTCTTTTTTCCATATGGAGACCCTTGTTACTTCGGATGTCCGGCACATCCAGCATGATTGGGTGGATACATAGCTATTGGTCGGCATGGACCCTGTATAATCTTTTGCTGTAGTGTTAGAATGTTCGATGTAGGGTAGTCTCAACTTGACGATTGAGGAATCGTCACATTTAGTTTCTAATTCATATGGCTTGCTAGATCTATCGCTGCTGCAAATGGTTTGACGACTGACAAGATCATATCTTTAGTAATGAGAGGATACGAATTGAGATGAATGCAATAATGCACATTCCAGCGCCGGCTCAGCAAGCTCAGCCAATTATGCGTGCGTTATTTGTTGGTCCTGTTCCCAGAAGGTTAGTGATTTGACATGGGTCAAGAGTTAACACGAGCTAGTTCGTGGAAACTCCCATTTCATCTCGATCTCAACATGTGAGATTGTGACTAATATTAACAGAAGGAACAGCGCAATGCTAGGATACGAGAAGACGCACGGTAAGTTCAACGCAGGTTCAACAATCACATGGTGAAGGGAAGGTCAGGTCAATCCCTGTTAACAAAAATGGCCTTTGTAAACTCTAGACTCAGGATTCGGAGTAACTACTGCTAAACGCAACCGTAAATCGGCTGAAGACACTGTGCTATTATTTACGTTCTTTAAGAAACAGGACTCTTTAACCCAATTGCTAAGATGCTTTAGACCCGAAGCCATGTTACAATTGTAGTACTGAAATGGCTGGATAAGACAACCTATGATCGATTTTAGGGTAACCTCCTCATAGCGCAGTGAGGCTGGAGTATTCATCGTGGAAACCGCCTTTTGATCAAGTAATGTACATTCTTAACATAGGTAACCATCGATATCTTCTTGAACTTTGTTGTGACGTTTTAGCTTATCGTCTAGATATCATCTTAACCCTCAGTACATTGAATGATCTAACTTGCAGATATATTTAGGGTATCTTTTCAATCCTTCGATGTTGTAGATCTTGCCCGCTGATCATCGCCGAAATGGTTAGAAGGTTAGCCATTGTATTGCGCAGCGGCGGTTGACTCGATTGGTCGTGCTCCGAAGTAACAATATAATGTATATGCATTTGAGAAAACGATAGAGAAAGTAAGGTTCGCACATTTGTGTTTTCCTTGGCAAAATACGTTCCAAAGTCTATGCTATAACAGGAATGTCAAAATAAAAAATAATATAAAACAAATGAACTGCCCGGTGCATCATAAGTAACGACAATATCTCGCATACTTCTACAATTATTACGAACTGTGCTATTTATTACAAAAGATGCTGTCTACTGGCCCAGTTTATCTTTCAAGTTTAATCATCATGATATGATGGTGAACTGTTGAGGCGTGCAGGGTATTTGGCGGACATTTTCCTCCGCTGTTATGAAAACCTGCGAAAAGTGCCCTTGGGAATAAAGCCCGGACATTATTTACCGGAAAAGAATCCTAATCTATGCTTATCCGATCTTCTGGCTCAATCCTCTATAGTGATTTCTTGACTTAAAAAGGGAATTCCTCTCTTCTACACAAAAGCTAAGGGCTCTACAGTGTTTATTTTAATACCTAATTAACCTTAATATATCTCGCCATCTGAGTTCTATCCGACATCCCTGGTTATTTAAGTACATGGCCTTAACCTCCGTTGATAATTTATATCCGTACAGTTCCAAATGAGAGTTGGAACCAACACACCAATGAAACATCCTCCGGCCGCAAGCCTTTGCTTCGTGGCGAAAGCTCATCAGACGATTGGATACTAAAAACGATGAATGACCCCTGTGCATCATTATGCAGTTGGTCCACGGTCGGCTCTAACTGCAGCGTTCCGGTCTGTTAGACCTTCCTCTTCCCTTTATCTTTTTTTACATTTGGGTCGGCGATTAACTAGTTGGGCTTCATACATAACCGCAGCACTTTAATATCTGGAATGTCATGACTTCTAAAACCTTGGTGCCCCCCACAATATGCTCTAAGCGAGCCAAGATCAGCAAACAGTAACTAAATGCGTCTTCTTTGCCTTCACGGTCGCAGGGCAAAGTGTGATATTTTGTAGAGCCAGTTGGGTGAGTACCCCGCGTAACTTCTGTACCAATTATGGATTGGCTCCGCGGGAGCGACCTGCTGAGTTTTCTCGACGGCCCTTACGAAGTCAATGCTGCTCCCGGCGTGGACTCGTACTTCACGACCCATCCCGGCTTGATATCTTCGCCACTTTGAAAAGGATCCTGCCTCTGCATTTACCCATGGTAAGACAACGATCGAGAAGGAAGGTCCTTGTATCTGTGCAATTGGGCTCTCGCAGGATGCTGCCCTGCATTGATTGTAATCCCAACAGCAACATCTGACGAAATAGAAGTGGACTGCAGACAGTATGCAGAGACATGGAAGGAGCGTGCATTTGCCTGTATGGGAAGTTTCCGATACGGTGTTGGCTGAATCACTGAGCAAGGAGAGCTCGAGAGTCGATATGAGAGTTACTTGCAAAACTTCGCACCAACAGTCAGGGCAGTCGGTGCCACCACCCACCTTCACTTTCAACGACCAGGGTCTATAGGCTAAAGCTATGAGGCACGGAAAGATGCTCTGGCGGAGTGGTGTAGAGATGGACCAAAGGCTCTGGGCTATGAGAGCATCGCGATATGCATAAAGTCCTGTTAGCCTTTGCTGCTTTTGTTTGATTAGCTTCAGTAAATCATGCAAAGGTAGTTAGACAAAGGTGTCCCGCCTTACCTTAAAGTGACAGTTACATTCACACACCATCAAACACCCATCCATCCACACACAACGTCACACCCCCAGGACAATTAGTCATACCTACAACTACCTGTGTACCTATTTATACCCCGCCACCACCCCAACCATGTTCCTCCAAGCCAAAAGCTTGATCTTTGCCTTCTTCCTTTCTGAAACCGTCCTCGGCGACCGATTCTATACGGCGCTGACTGCACCGGAGACTATCGAGCCTTCAGTGCCTCTCAATACGAGAAGTGCTACAAGTGTCCCATCGGCTACGCTCGAAGCATCTGGGCCGATAGTTATTACAACGAGTGGTGGACAGCATACCGACGAAGACAAGGCGGTGCAGTCTGTGGATACAGCGTCTGTTCGTTCAACGCTTTGAACGATCGTTGCTGCTCTGCAAGTGGAAAATTCATTAGTGGTTTGATAGTTCAGAAGGCTGGTCGTACTCAAATGGCAAGCAAGGATAACAAAGCGACTGATGACAGTCTCAAGCGTGATCTAGAGGCCGCTCGGCGGGCATTCCTGCAATTGAGCCCGGAGCAACAGGCAGCCGCTGCCCAATCCGGTGGCCCTCCCGTTGGAGTTGATATTACTGGAACGAAATGGGAAGCCAAGGAGTGTGAAGAAATCGGAGGTCCAGACGTAGAGTCATACATTGAGCTCCCAGATGGTACGCATCACGGTCTTGGTGCAGGAGTCCTCCGGGTTACAGAGGAAGAGCTTCAGAAACAGCTGAAGGCCAAGGGCAAGCCGGCGCTATCCGACAGCAAGATAGCCCAGCTGCGTGAGGATGGATTTTTGGAGTGAGAATGCTCAGTATACTTCTATCAATCTTCTCATTCTCGTCGGAGGCATTACAAGGAAAAATAGAAGGACGGCTTAACTCAACATCAAGGCGCGTCCAGGAGGATATTTTCAGTTATTGCTTCAACAGATATAGCGTTTAGATACAAATCCTCAATATTGATCTACCGGTTACTGCGCCTATTAAACTGTTTAGTACAATGTCAGACGCAGGGACCATCGAGTCTATGGAGACACTTCCAGAGCGTGGCGTACTGCAATTGGCCCCAAAATGCGGTAAGATGTTATTATCGATAATGGAACCACTTAACTACCTTAGCTCAGTGGAAAGCCCCGGAACGTGGCCCATTGTAATCGCATATATAATCTTTGTTCCTTACCGCCAAGGACAATCACAACTTGTCTTTTTCATACAACCATACCGTTATCGACTTCTCTTCAACCAAACAGAACTTAATCATGTCCTTTTCTGCCTCTGCCGAAAGTTACCACCTCCATGATGGACACATCCTCAAGGCTGTAGTTAGAAACGTGGACGGCGAGCCCTGCGAATCTGAGATCGACCTTGATCAATTTATCGGAAACCAGGACGGTTGGTTCATGTGGGATGGCGCAGGTACGTTCTAGCAAGTTCTGTTTATATGGTGCCATTGACTAATGTGTTGGAATGACAGACTGGTCGCACTCTGCTCAAGATGCTCGACTCGAGGGAACTACTCTTACGGCAGAGTTGCCCAAGCGTGATGGTGGATACAGGGAGCGACAGGGCATCAATCTGGATGACCGCATTAGCAACGAGAACGGCGTGCTTGTATTCAACTAGAGCAAGTTGCACATATTTATTAAGTTTTCTTCAGAGGCCAATGCTACAAAGCATGCATGCAAACAATCTCATCGCCGTAGATTTGGATACTGTCCCAGGAAAAAGTATAACCCATGATTGCAGTCAAAGTTCTATCGTGACTGACTGTTGTGTGTTTGTGTACTGTGCCTTTCAATTTACCAGTGCAGCGAACCTGCTTTGTAAGTTTCCTGTGGGGATAAGATTTACATCGACGCAGTTCATCACGTAGATGGAAGGAGGTCTAATGGATTATACCTTTAGCATACCACCTTATTACTTACAGTGTAGGAAGAACACCCTGACTGTAGGCTGACAGGCGACTCTGCCCAACGCAACCCTCACGTCTTCCCAGTGGCTTGTCATTCAGTTTAACGTAAGCTGTCATAACGTAACATCGACAAGCCACATCACTACCCCTGTCGCTTACACTGTGCATTTAAATCCTAATCTCTCTCCTCGAACCAATTTATGATTATAGCCTCTTATTCAAGTTCAATGAACAGAGATACTAATTTTCCAGTGACTTCTAGTGATCTTTTGTGTATAGTTAATTTCATTGTGCCTCGTTCTTATTGCACGTAAACAACTAGGAAACGCTATGAATCTGCATCCGGACCGCAGCACTCTACAATCTGGTAGTCTAACCCTCCGCAGGTAAGAAATATTGATGACTCTAAGAAGGCTTACTATCCGCCCACCAGGCTGATATCCCCTCTTCAACTTCCTTCCTCGACGAAAGGACTTCCAAACTATATTTATCGTTCTTTTCCGTTATAATAGCATAGTCGGTGGTGCTCCTTTGATCTAGTGCGATTTGCTGCTTTGTGTGAGCTCTGTAAATTAAGATTGTACTTTTTTGATGGAAGACTCACGACAACGTTGAGAGGCCTCTCCTTCTTGAGGAACGTATCGAGATCTGGATGATGACCATCGAGATTCAAGTATGTACCTAGGTCATCGGTTGCATCGCGACGGCCATATGAGAGGAGGAATGAGTCACCGTATCCGAATGAAAGCGAAATAACATGCTCTCCTCTCTCAAGTTTCTGAAGTCTAGCCAGCAAACCTTTTGGCGCCCGAGCGTACCAGCGAGTACCCCACTCTGCATAGTATCGTTGGTTTGGTCCGAGAACGCAGTATGTCAGGGTCGAACGCCCGCGTTTCGAGAGTTGTTTCCTTAAATCTGGGTAGCCCCATGACCCAGGCCAAACGCTAACCAAGACAATGTCAGCATTGCGTCCAAGATATCCCAAACCCTCGGAAATTTACACCATTTTCCGTTCTCATACCGAGCCATCCAAGTGGTGCCCCCTTTAGCCGACTTGGTCCCATACGTTACCCAGGACAGCCAGGAAGATCCGGTATTCTCTCGAGTGTTGGAAGCATTCCTTTAGCAATATCCGTCAGTTATGCCTTAGGGAGCGGGCGAGTCAGTGGCATGGTGGATTCCCTTACGTTCTGATTTGCAATCGGCTTGACGCGAAAAATCAGTCTTTAGTCATAGAGACCAAATACGGCAAGTCGAAAGCCCCCTCGGTACGTCTCTTCTTCCTGTCTATAATCACAGCCTGCCTGATGGTTTGCTGAGCGAGCTTGTCTCGAACTTTCCGAAGCTCTCGATCTGGACTCTTATCTCCACTCTTCTTCTTCCTCTCCTCTTGCTCCTGCCTGCGCCTGGCTCTTTCCAACTCGTTCTTCTCTTCTTCCACCTGAAGCTGTCTTCGTTCAAGTTTTTTTAAGTTGACTCTGATGCTGGACTTGTTCCACTTCCATCTTTTCCTTCGTCTTGTTAATTAGTTCATCCCTTTCTGCCAATGCGCCTATCCTCACATCGAGAGCGCGCGTGCTGGATTTGGCATCCCCAATCATAATGCAGTTTGTCTTTCAGCATCAATCGCTTCCCTCATATCCTTCTCCAATTTCTCAATCCTCTTCTCATAGCTTTCTTGGATCTTGATTATATAGCCATGGAGACTATGGCCAGCTGAAGTCTGGATCCAGGTTCGATGGTCGTCGACTATCTCTTTCTGTAGTGCTGTCACGATTGGCTCGTTGTGTTTGGTGAGCGAGTTGACAATGTCTCGTGCAGATTCTCTGGTGGTTTCATATCGATGATACGAACTGCCTTTTCCTAACATGTAACCTCAGAATTCTTGCCTTTGCTTTAATTCTTGTTCTCGAATCTCAGCTTGTTTGTACTTTGTAAGGTCTTTGAGTTCATCCCACATAGTGGTAGCAAGGACCACTTTCTTGAGAGCGTCATTGCCACAAAGCTCCTGAAAAGTGTCCTTGTTTGTCTTGGCTTCACCCGACATGCGGTTATCGTTTATTCGATGAAGGTATATAATTCCATGAAGAAGAATCTTTGCCTTGTAAGCATTTTTAACAAGGTGTTCGGCGATTGTTGTCAGGACGTCTGTGTCCAGTCTATTTGTGTCGTCGAACCCTGGCGTGTCGATGAGCCAGACAGCGCGCTCCGGTGTCATTTGATAGCGATACATTTGAACGTCTGTCGTGCCTGGGTGTTTGAACGACAATTAGCCGAAAGCCCTTGATCGGGTTTGGATGTAGAAACGAATCGACTCACAAGATTCCAGGCCGTGACCGATTATAACAGATTGACCTGAACAGTTTTCAATAAAGGAGCTCTTGCCCGAGCCAGTGACTCCCATGACAGCAACGAATCCATCGTTGGGGCTGTAATAGAAGCAGTGGAAAGTAAGTACAGGGAAATAAGTGTACAAGGGCAGCCTACTAACCCGGGGACTGTGTCGCTGGTAGGTACCTGGTTACTACTTGAGGCCACTATGTTGACCGAATTGTCCGTATCAAAGCATGACTCCTCGAGGTTGCCAGGCTGAACTTGATCACCCGTAATAGCCACCGAGTTGAGGGATTCGTCCGTATCGGACGATGCCTCCTCGGACTCGTCCATATCAGACGATGCTTCCGCGGAGTCGCCGTTTGTGAGTTGGCTGTGGGTGGAACCCGCCCAGGCGACAGGCTCACCCGGATCGGACCATGCTTCCTCGTCAACCAAAGAAATGTCTACCTAAAGACAGTGTTCATTCATGAAGATAAGGAAAAAGAACAGTACTTGTATACTCTTGTGTCTCTGAGTGAACTAACACCCTCCTATCAAACTGTTAAATATGCAAAAAGCAAAGGATCGTTAACTAACATGGTACTCGGACTACTTCCGGAAGCTGCCGAATGAGGTACAGGTTGCCCGTCTTGCGAAGGGTCCTACTAGCATTAGCAATTAGCAATTACTAGATAGGTAGGAAAGTAACAAACCCACCTTGAGACATCTTTGCTCAGGCCGATATTCAATATATTGGGACAATGAGATCCGGGGGACATAAATAAAAGGTCAGCGTAATTTATTTTATAACGGATACCACCCTCCAGAAATCTGGTCGTATCAACACAAATAAGAGCGGGGTAGGACTCGGAATTAGGCTGTGGAATGATTGACTCACAAGCTTCTATAAAAGCTGTGTGTTCCCAAAGCAGTCTGTGTAACACAGAAAAACAGAGTCTGAAAGCTGGTATGGTGGGGTCAAGCCCATACAGGTTCTGACTGCATTGCTGTATTGCGCGTCAAAGCAAATATTCATGCAAGCTTTGAAGGATCGAATCATGATCTGCCACAACTGCTGGCATTTGCACTTTGGCCACGTCAGAAGATAAGAAACCATTCGCGTGACAACGCCACCACTGCTGCCCGCGGCCGGACCGACGACGCTGACACCGACGCTATCATATCATGCTTGTTTTCAGCATCACTGCCAATCATGCTTCTGTTGGCCACTGACAAATAGCTGCTACACAGCATCAGATATCATTCCCTTCTATTTAGTGATACGACTTCTTACAGAAACACTAGAAGAATTTAATAAAACTATGATTGGACATTGTACCGCCCTGCCCAATGCAGCTGTTCCTTGCTTTCGCTGTCAATGTGGTTCCAAGACAAAACTGACCATCTCGTCTTCCTCTGGATCCTGTTCTGGCCATCTTCCAGTGATCCTGGGCTCAACCTAAACTGTGACCTGTCTAAAGCTACAGGCGGACGTTTGATAGACGGAAGTCTATAACTGTCGTCTCTCGATAAGCCTCCTTGCCCTTGCTCTTGCCTGGCCGTACGTGTCGTTAATCTGTAGCTCGATGCCCTGAACGAAGGCTCACTAGTAAGGCCAAGGCGGAATCCGGCTAGTTTGAATAACGGCCGCAACGTCGCTAGGCTTGTTGCAGTTATTGCTAAGCCCTGCTCGATCGCTGACCAGATTCCAACGTCAACGGTATTCCCTAACAATAACAAGTCAGCCAACTGCGTCAAGTCCACTTAAAGAAAGAAAGCCTTGATATTGACGTACAAAGGAAGTCAGGTTTCTTGAATAACGCCAAGTATGGGAATCGAGCGATAACAGCAACACTTGCACTATACTCATTATTAGTATAATAGTAAGGGACGGAATCCAGGAGAGATGGTCCACTTACAGACAGCCCATAGCAAGTAGCGGGATGAGGAAGTATTTCGTCTTCTTCTTAAGCTGTAACTTCCAGATAATAAAACCTGGCAGTATTGCGAAAATGAGATCCGTGATAACAGCCGTGATGCTATACGTAACCGTAAGAGAGATAGCAACGTTAAGGTCAATGCATTTCCCTGGCTGGTATTTATCCCAGGCAAAGGATATGGGTTTGCATTGGAATATAGAAATGAAGAAGAACAGGGCCCCAGAGATAGTAGAGCATACCATCGTGATATAGATTATCCACCTGTGTAGTTGGCGAGTCACTACCTGGAGCAGGAAAAGGCTAATTGATAACTTTCATGCCACCATCGTTAGGCTGTACCAAATGTAGCCGAACCAGAAGCACTATACACAAACAAACCTTAGGGATGTATGATTCTCGTGGGTCGATATATTTACCATCATGGCTCTAGTGATCTGTGCTGTCTCCAGATTGTGATGGCGTTGTCCAGTGCCCTGTGTGATACCGTAAATCGAGAAGGCGGAATACATGGTGAAAGTCGTCTAGAACACAATCAATGAAGGTTCATGCGCTGCCGGGATCGTCGTTAATTGACAGGTAAACATACCATCGCGAGGGTCATGAACCAGTCATCCGGTTTCAACGCACGGACTATAAACGTTCTCACATAAAGCCGTAATAAACAAGAAACAAAAGACGCGGTAAAAAAAGCAATCATAACAGCCATCAGCTCTGGCCCTCTATTTTCGGAAGGCGATGACATGGTGAGGAACTATGGTGCCAGGAAGAGAGAAGAGAAATCTGGGGCGCGAGGATCACCTTCCCCAGTCAGTAACATTGTTTATATGATATTTCAGATGCTATTGCATATCACTTGTTGAAACCTGGTGGCTGATAGTGGTTGCATTGTGGATATCCTTCGTGCAGCCTTGGCGTTCAATTGAAACGATGTAGATGCCGGATCGAGGACGTAGATACGATTACTACAGATGATGCATCTCTGGGTTTGGTTAATTGACCAATACGAATTGTAGAAAGACGATCACGCGATGTACCTAGATTATGCTTATGGTCTGTAACCTTCCACATCGAGACCATGTCCAAGGTACGACCGTTGACTCCAGGTTTCAATTTATGTAGATAAGCACCAGAATCGGCAGGCAAATGTTGGAATCTATCGGCAGACTCCGATGAAAAATTAATTATGGTGTCCAGTTGTTAGTATCTCTGATTGTGTATTTGTTTCATCTAATTGTTGTGCCTGTTACCTTGCATTAATACCTACTTGAAACGGAATAGTGGTTGAGGTTATTGTTTCGAATGGGAATTATCTCCGATGGAAACCCACAGGCCATGTGGTACCTGATCAAAAGAGTAATAAATGGAACCATCCGCCGATGCTAATCGATGCTTCTAACCTGTTGTAGAATCGTGATTACGAAATCTTCAAGCTCCCCCTCTACTCATTGTTCTGACTTATCCAGGTGTCAGGAAGTGGAATAGACCATTACATGTTTCTTTCATTAAGAATGCTTATGTAGAACTCATTCACATTTATCCCTTACTGTTTTCAGGCTATGGGACATGCTAGAAATTACTTGTAAGCTTGGACGGGGCATAACCCACTAAGGTAGTCAGGACTTGGCGAGATGAAACCAACTTGGCACGGTCAGAAACCTCCTTCCACTTTCAGGTTCATCGATTCCAAGCTAACCTCATTGCACTTTGTTCTGGCTCGCTACTGACATGTCTGCCAATTTCGCCAAGTCTTTGTTTCGCCACGTGGTTCAAGACCTAAAATGTTCGGCTTTCTCTGGGTTGATCGTGTGAAATAGACCGCTAGGCCACTGACCCCAAAAACAAGGACCCCTGTTACTGAAGATAACAGTGGATTAGGGCTATATTCTTCGTGACAGATCGCATATCAATATCTAGACTAGTTGGAACAGCCTTTTCAATCAAACCCTGTAGCAAAAGCCGTATTATTCACTCTAGTCTAAGGGGCTATCATAGCTAACCACTTGCGCAATGTTGGATGTATGACTTATACTTGAATAGAAGCCAGTTGCGGTCTTTAAGTAAGTACAGTTGCGCATTGTGTGCTATGACTTGTTTAACAGTCAAAGTTACACTGAATAGCATCAACAGCCATAGTTCCGCTTGTACCAGCAGTGCTGAAACAATTCTCCTGTTTGTAACTCCTTCCATTGTATTGGTACCTGACACCGCCGATGTTTCGAAGGCCGATACTGTTTGCGCCAAAGTACAAGTGAGGACCGTAAGTAGTGGTAAAGTCGGCACTAAAGCCAGGACTGTCGCGTTTAAGCTTGCCGGCAGCAATAATAGTGCCACAGGCGCCATCGACAACGTTGACTCCAGAACCACCGACAGTACTTCCGGGGATACCAAGTGTTGCAAGACTGGCCCAAACAATGACGGCGCACTTATGCTGGCCGGGTGCCCTGCAAGTGTTTACGTCACGCTGCAAGTCAGGGTTAGATCAACTCTTTGATGCTTTGGGTGAGAAAACGTACAGCGCGCAACATCTGGCCGCCTTCGACTTCAGTAGGTGTAGCCTGTGCCATTGGCACAAGCGCAGAAAGGCCCAAGATGTTGTTGAGTTTCATGGCGATGGATGTAGGACTTTGAGATAAGTGTTGGGAAAAGAATGGTGAGATGATGTGAATTGTCTGCTGGAGTAATTCAGCTCTAAGTGCGGTGAATTCCTTTTTTATAGAAGCCCTGCAGTTTCCAGTTATAGCTAGAACTATGTGCTTGTCATGTAAAAGAAGTACTATCGGCAATTGCAAATTCCGTGCAAGGATTATCTGTGGTTTAGAATTTTCACTAAATGTTAACGCTACCCCTGGCCTCTATTCCTTTCATTATAAAGCAGACTAATCAGATAGTTCCTGTAATTAGAAAAAGTTTATAACTAAGTTAATCCTAATTTATCTAAGTTTTTATGGTATCCAAATTGTAACGTCTAAATGGTTAGTTACCTTTGCTAAAGCGAAGATTTGAAAGCCCGTGTAAGTTCCTGCTACTATACCCCACTAAATCTTCAGGAGGATCTACAGTCTTGACTACAAACCGAGCCTACATCTAATGCTGCTGCCTAACTCTAAAAGCACCAGTCTGACATGTGGAAAAACTTCGCAAAGCCCATGGCTTATCCGTAGGTACCTAATTGATGGTTGGGATAATCTATCTTCACTACGACAAGACCACCCTGATTTAGCTGAGGAATTCCAGAATCTGCGATCCGAAGCATCTGAACATATCGAGTTGACGCTCGGACTTGCAGCAACCGGAACCCTACGTGGACGCGAACACGTAGCTCGGCAATTTAATAGATGCCTAGACTAAATTCGCAAGCTGGCTGGGTATGAGCGATTTCTTATGGCGCTGAGCCTAGAAGAGTTGAAGGCATGTGCTTCGGAAGGGCCAATTATTGTTGTAAATGTCACCGACATCAGCAGTGATGCTATTCTCCTTACCACATATGGCATCCGATCGATCAATCTTCCCGAAATGTTATTTCACAAGACTAAATTCCTCCACAAAAGCTTTAATCAGTATGGGTCAACAATGGAAGACCTGACCCGCCACGGAATAGTCAGAGACATGGCGGGCGAGAAAGAAGCAGCGCATGAACTAGACGAAGGATTCCTATCGTGGCTGTGGTCTAGGTGTGTGGAGCCCGTCCGCGAGGAACTCTCTCCCTCTTCAAAGACTTCGCGAGTGTGGTGGGTAGGCAGTGGCATCGCGAGCTCTCTCCCATTTCACGCTGCTGGTCACCATGTTGCCGGGTCTATGGATAATACGCCAAGTCGCACGATTCCGGCATACACCTTTACGATCAAGTCACTTGCGCATGCCAGGTCATGCGCGGCACGATCTATGGGTAGCCGACCAGAGAAAACGTCTTTTCTGATGGTGGCGATGCCTGAGACACCTGGCCAACCGGCGCTGTCTGGGATAGTGAAAGAATGCTTAATAGTTCAGGAGAGCCTTTCTGACAAGTTTGTCCTGACGTCTCTGTTGAAGCAGTCCGTAGAGCAGGTAATGGCCCATCTCACGGGATCCGACATCGTCCATTTTGCATGTCACGGGTTATCAGATCAAGTCAACCCTTCCGATAGCCCTATATTACTCCAGAAGGATACTCCACAAGGATTGGTCGTGGACAAGCTAACTGTTCAGGAGTGGTCTGAGATGCGGTCCATTGGGAGGGCTGGCACTGCCTACCTTTCAGCATGTTCAACAGCAGAGGTTAAGGCAACGGATTTCGTCTCCGAAGCCCTTCATTAGGCAAGGCCCTTCCAAGTTGCTGGGTTCGGGCATGTAATAGGATCATTGTGTTTCCCTTTGATCAGACTTGTGTTGAGATGTCAAAGCTTTTCTACGCATATCTATGCACGAATATGCATGATGGGATGACATATAGGCTTATCGCCGCGGCATATCGATATGCTGTATTGGTAACACGATCAGGGCGGGCTCCAAGTTTGTCGGCCTCGTTTATTCATTTCGGAGCATGATACATAACATCTGGATCCTTAGTATTCAGATCAGTTTCTGTTTCTTCATCTTGTCACGAACAATCGGATGGGTGGCTCAGGTTTGCGCAATATTAACATAGTTAAGCTCTTTGCGGATTTTTAGCTTACTGTAGCCTTACTATTGCAATAGCTGTATAGCTAAAATTAAATAACTTTACAAGGAGATTGTACCTTTAGGATCAAGAGATGCAATTAGCATAGAATAGAAAGTTCTTTTGTCCCATCAATCCGCTTGGGGCTGTTATGCCAGTTTCAATCAGACCATTTCAATTATTATACCAGGTGGTGCGCCACGCCAGTCTAGTAAATAGGCATCTCGCCCTATATCTCATAGCCCTTATTTAACTTCTATGAGCTCAAATCGATATCGATCCTGGAGTGTTCAGCATCAGGGAATTCATTCATTATGTCCTTAAAACGTTCGTCCTGCGAGAGAAGCAATATATAGCCTTGAAGAGCGTCCCAAATATCGTTAAAAAAAAAACCCCCAGTCTATCTACGCGTCTGCCCGTATATCTGACCGTCGCCTTGGAGCGTTTTGATCCTAAGGTTGTAGTACTAAAGATTTGCGTAAATATTTCGACCACCTCTCACTCCTTGTCGGATAGTCGGTTCGTTGGCTGGCAAATAAAGGGAAATGTAAGTGACTTCTTAGGACCGCCTTTCAGAGCATAAGTCCTTTCTCATCTTATAGGAGAATCGGCGAGGACTAGCGTGCTTAAGCTTAGAGCAGGTGCAGTCCAATACTATAACTGCTAGGGGCTAGGCTATAAGGTATTTATCTATAAAGAAGCATAGAGATGCAGTAGATATACAGAATTAGCACAGTACTATAAGCAATGTAAGGCAGGAAAGCTAACGCATATATTATATAGAGGATAATATAAATCATTCTGTTAAGTATATTAATTGCAATAGATATAAGAAAATTAGCACCAAACTGTAAGTATTCTAACCAAAGCTACATTAGAATAATAAAGTTCATTTAAGTATAATAAATAATAAAGACCGTAAGGATTATATAATACTAGTAGTAGTAGCTATAGGTATATACAATCTAGGGATATATAATAACGGCACTTAATAACTATAGCAACTGGATAAAGATAATTTCCACTAAGACGCATAAGCCGCATATGTTGCAGTGGCCGATCTGGAACATGCTCTGGATACAGAGGGACTCGGAGACAGAGCAGGTATCAATACCGTCACCAGACCTGACGTCAGCGATGGCCAGGTCGCCTAAGCGTAATGTGCTGGTTATATCAGTATATGTAGAGGGGAGGAATAGACAGTCTCTCGAAGAGGCAATAGGACAGCTACACACGGCAATTGTGGAGTTCCGCAAGATTTCCGGAACAAGAACGGACATGACCTTGGTAAGGGATTTCAATCACCACGACACATTATGGTGAGGCGATGAGGTAACGGAAAGGAGGCAAGGCGAAGCTAGGCCAATCAGAGAGCTAATCGGAGAACATGGCCTTCATAACCTGCTACTCCGAGGCATAAGGACGTAGGAAGGCCCAGGAGGTAGAGCAATCACAATTGAGCTAGTACTAGCATCGACGGAGTTAGCGGAGGAGATAACAAGCTGTAGAATACATCCGATAGAGCATGGATTAGGCCATCGGGCGATCCGGACGAAATTCGAGACGAGACCGCCGGAACGAACATCTAGCGACAGACTCCTATTTACAAACGCGCCTTAATCGGCGATCAAGAAGAGGGTAAGGATAAAGCTGGACGCTTTGCTGTTAGACGTCGCAGTACAGGTTCACACGGACAGGTTAATATTAATAATTCTTGCTAAGATCAATAATCTGGTTCCGCGAGCTAAGTCGTCGCCTTACGCCAATAGGTGGTGGTCGACGGACCTGACCCCACTGCTGCGGATGTACACATACTGGCACAACCAAGCAAGGGCATACCAGCAACAAGGACAAGAGGCAGCAGACCTAGAGCAAAAGGCCAGAGAGGCAGCAAAGGAGTACCACAACGCGATCAAGAGGCAGGAAAAGGGAAACTAAGACAGGTTTCTCGAAGACGGAGCCAACATCTGTCATTCGTTCAATTACCTCTCGCCTGGTGGGGAAGCGATGGGTGACAAGATACCTACCCTGGAAAGAAGAGGTGGAACGACAAGGTGGAACAGGCAGAGAAGCTTCTCGGCGCCCTCTTCCCGCCTCTGCCGGCTGTGATCGAGGATGAAGAGCGCCGACCGGCGCAGCGAGAAATAGCCTTGCCAGAATTGAGATCCGTAACATTTTCTATTTTTCTTGAAACTGAGTTTCTGAAATCAAGAACCCTCCCTAAAATCAATTATTAGGTAATAGCAAAGACCAACAATCAATATCAATATAGTCAATACACTGCTCTACTCAGGGACTCAGATATGCCCACACCGACATTTTGGCAGCTGACAGGCTTACACAGTAAGTATTATATCGAACGAGGTGATTCCATGCGATTCAAGTCCGGGCTTCCAGAACCAGGCATGTCTTTTGCAAAGGTCAACAAAATTACATCCTAGTATTAAGCAAGGAAGGTTTCTCATGGGCAGTTGTTCAAAAGGGAAAATCCACTGAGCCCGACTAACCCATTCAGCAAACAAGACCCGCCAAGACTCAGAGTCTGACCTTCCCATTTGCTGTTCACTCAGGTCGACATTCCAATTAATGAGGCGCTTTGAGTTGGTATTAGCGCGTGTCTCATCTGTACATTGGGCCTGTGAGTCGATACTCGGTAATTTAGCGTCTTGGCGGGTTTTGTAACCAGAACGGGTAAATGAATTACACAGGGAAGCAAAATGTCTTCCAATTATATAAATGTGGGACTCTAGCTGCAGCTCGGTGCGCCTCATACTTTTGATGGACTTTCCTCATGCGTGCACCTTCCACGCTCTAAGTCCTCGGGTGGGCTAAGACAGTTCAAAGAGGATTGCTATTTTTGTTACATTACTCATTATTTGGGAGCTACCTGTGCTAATTCGTGGCGCTGTGGAACTAATGCTTCCTGGCTTTCTGATTTCAGTTGTGTGGAATTCTGATGAGTTATTTGTAATTTCTCTCCCTGAGAACGCTTGGAAAAAGAGAAGGAAATAAAAAATACAATAGCTTCTAGCAGCATTAACTCACTGTATCTCACATATTCTTTACCTTCACACGACGGCCTTACTTGAGCTTCATCGTGTCGGATCCAGTTGTCTAATTTACCTTACCCCTTCTGTGGAGGTTTAGGAGAAAGGTCAAGGACCCTGCGGAAACTCACCCTGTGTTTCATTGTTTCCCGGCCGGCTTGTTACATTAAGTTCCGAGGCTGTGGAGATCTTAATTTACTTCGGGACAAGACACTCCCAAGAAGTAGCTCATACACCCTGTGAACACTATCCAAGATTGCTAATGCTTCTGACCAGCGGAAATACTAAAGGAGAAAACAAAGACGTTAGATCTGCAGAAGGTAAGGGAATTTGCAGAAGAAGTACAACTGGATATACGCCAGTTTCCAGACATGGGGAGCTAAGAGTCACTAGTAACCCCAATGGTCAAAGTTCAGTTGAAGAGGCATGGCCGAGCCATTTGAATGGAGGCAAGATAAAGGAGGCACATTTTGTCTACACCACTTATCCTCATGAGACAGCACATACACACCTACCAATTAGCTTCTGGATGTAATAAACGAAGTATTTATGTTATGATGAAGTCATTTAAGTGAATTCTTTCATATTGGGTTAAGACACAACCAGAGATGAAACAACGAAGCATTAACGATAAAGGTAGTTCCCGTATAGCTAACCTTGCAACAGTTACAACTAGACTTAGAGTAGACTAGAGTAAAGCATTAGCGTTGTAAGCGTTGGATATTTTAAATGGGGCAGTGACACACTGACAGGCCATATATTCCACAGGATTTAGTTGCGCGCATAACTCCAATGACTTATACGAACTTTTCGTCGCCATGTTAAGGTGATCACTGGGTGAGCGATCACTATATCCCCTAGATGTGTCAGTTGTGGTTAAATTGGGTCAGGACATGCGCAACGTAAGTGCGAGGCTGAGTATTTATGTCTCTGCCAAGACTAACCTGCGACACGCCGTAACTCTGGTGTTAATGGACGTAGAAACATAGCCCTGGAAAAGCGTGTGATCAGTTCCTTAAATAGTACTGCGTACCACGCGATCTCTGTAGAGCATGATCTCTACATACTCCGGACCAACCATGACACTCTTTGAAATGAACAAGCTCTTTCAGGGCACCACTCTCTGGCTTCGACAGACCCAAGCGTTGACAAAGAAGATTCTGCTCATCACGGTCGTTCGCCACTGGTTATCAACATTAATTCGCTGCCTCGTCGTCCCAATCCTCGTCCTCTCGCTGGTACTGGGAGTCCAGAACTTCACCTCCTCGAACAACAAGTACGGTATTGGCAAGCCCACATCCGCTCCGATCCTTTCCGAAGTCACTCCCGATGGCGCGAAAATCTTTATCATCCAGCCATCCGGTGCGGGAAGCGATGTCTCGGCTGTGATCGAAGACGTGGTTAGACCGCTTACGAAAAAAGCCAAGGTAGAAATACTCAAGGACGAGCAGAAATTGATGGAGAAGTGCCCCACGGACATTAATGGAAAAACAGACTGCTATGCCGCTGTCACCTTCAACGACTCTCCTCTGAGTGATGGCGGAAACAAACAGTGGAACTACACGATGCGGTGCGGTTCCTCCAACATTGCATCCAGCTTCGACGTCTTCCAATCGGCCATGGCGGCGACGAACCCCTATATCCCATTGCAACTCGCCATCGACCAAGCCATCACCAACTCGTCAGCAGTCCCCGACATGTACATGTTCACTCGCACTACCCAGGAACAGGCCCAAGCAGTGCACCGCCGTAAATTCATCGATATGGTCTTGGGAGGGCTGAATCTCGTATGCTTTGCAAGCATGCTGTCCCTCGTCTACCACGTTGTTGGCACCATCGCATCAGAGCGCGAGTCGGGCATGACGCAGCTGATTGATGTTATGGGCGGAGGTGCATATTCTGCTCGAGTGCTGAGCTATCTCATCGCATTTGACATTATGTACTTACCGTCCTGGATTATACTAGGAGGAAGTAAGAAAGGTGATTCCCTATAATGGCTTTCTTGTGCTAACTCGCGCAGTCTACTCTATTCTGCTCTTTCCAACTTCTAGTGCCGGTATAACCATCCTCTGGCAAATCCTCACTGGATGGGCTCTGACTAGCGGCTGCGTCTTTGGTGCCACATTTGCCATCAGATACTCTTCCATCCTCGCCGTTATTGCCCTGATCGGCATGGCTGCCTTCGCACAGCTTCTCGACAGCCAAACACAACCGATAACCGCGAGCGTCACTATGGCATTTTCCATCATGTTCCCCAGCTGCAGCTACGTCTTTGTTCTGAACTCTATGGCTCGATACGAAAAGGCAGGAAAAGCGACCGACATTTACGCCATACCCCCATCTCCTGGCTTCGAGGTACAGAAAGCTACCATTGGGACGCTCTGGTTATGCTTGTGCTTGAGCATCGTTGCTTTCCCCTTGGCCACCATCGCGATCGAACGAGTTGTCCATGGAACCAGCCGCCGCGGGCGCCAATTCAAGACGGGCCCTAAAGCAGGCAACACTTCATTGGCAATCCAAGTCATGGGGGTTACAAAGACATACAAAGCCAGTATGTGGAAACGGATGTGCTGCTTCGGCAAGCGCCGTCCCGTCGTTGCCGTCAATTCGATGACCTTTTCATGCAACAAGCGGCAGGTCCTCTGCCTGCTAGGTAGTAATGGCTCTGGCAAGACGACTACAATGGATCTCATCACTGGAAGACAGAGCCTAACGAGCGGATCAATTCAGATCAATGCTCTGGCATGCAAGCTGGGTAAAACTCTTCTCCCATCAGAACTACCCGCGGCAACTTTTAACTTTCGGCTACAGGCTTTTGTCCGCAACGAAATATACAATGGGAAGAACTGACGGTTCTTGAGCATGTCAGCATATGGGATATGATCAAGGGGGGCACGTCAACCCGAGCACGGTTGGAAAGACTTGTCGAGTCGTGCGATCTGAGTCTCAAGATGCACAGCCGGGTTGGAACGCTCAGTGGTGGACAGAAGCGCAAGGTTCAGTTGGCATGCATGCTTGTTGGCGGAAGCTCGGTCTGCCTCATGGACGAGGTTACAACTGGAATGGTAGGTTCCAGCCAACGCAGCTTAGCTGCGAGACCAGTTACTAATCGGATATAGGACCCAGTGTCACGCCGGGCCATCTGGAACATCGTCCTGGCCGAGCGATCGAAGCGATCGATTATCCTAACAACGCACTTCCTCGACGAATGCGATATCCTGTCCGACCAGGTTGTCCTCATCTCCCGCGGCCATTTTAAGTGCCAAGGATCACCTGCAGAGCTGAAGAGCTTATACGGAGGAGGATACCGTGTCCACGTGCCACAGATTGATGGCATTCCTAAGACACCGTTCCCGGCAGTCGTCCGCCGAGGCGAAACAATCTTCAACACACCCGACTCGGCCTCTGCTACTAGACTCCTCTCATCTTTAGAAGCGGCAGGACTGTCCGGTGCCGTGGTCTCGGGGCCGACAATTGAACATGTCTTTCTACAGATCGCCAATGACCCTGATGAGTTGGAGAAGACGACTTCAATCATTTTGGAAGACGACTTGACACCCCTCACTGTGGTCGATCCAACGCTGAACGAACTGTCCTCAGGCACTCAAACGACCTTCACCCAGCAGCTTGCAGCTCTGACAGTAAAGCGCCTTACGATCTTTTGCAGCAACTTTTGGTGGTACATCGTAGCCATGACCCTCCCTCTGGCTTTCTCACCAGGCGCCACTTCACTGTTAAAGGTTTCGGATGGTATCGACACATTCCCGTTCGAGCTGCCTTTATGCGTCAGCTCTCAGCCATCCATCTTTGACGAGCCCTGGCCCGTCGATATCGCTGCATCGGGATATACTGACGAGGTCGGCTCAGGCCTCATGTCAATACTTGTAGGTCCGCAATCGATGCGTAGGAGCGTGTTTGGCGTTGTCGACAAGTTTCCAATTGGAGAGAGGTATAATTCCAACAACTTCGATTCAGACTTCACCTTTCAAAACGGCTTCAAAGCCTTCCAAAGCCGCATGCGTGAGCCGGTGAAATTTACCCCAGGCGCCATCTACTTCGGTGATGACATGGATAAGGCCACTATTGCCTGCAATCCCGAGCTCGGCTATGACACACCCGTCTTGATGCAAAACCTGTATAGCCAAGCCGCCAGCGGCGTACCCATTGCAGTGCAGCTGGCTTTCTTCAGCAACTCAACGCCTGTGAGTCTCAACTAGTCCGCCTTCCAACCAGTACTAACAGTTCGTCTCTTAGGCTGACGCCGGCTCCGGCCTGATTGCCGCAATAGTGAGACTTGTCTATACTTTCTCTGCCTTGGAGCTTTACTAATCGACATAGATACTTGCTTTCCTCCATTCTCTCTACCCTGCTTTCTTTGCCCTCTACCCGACCTACGAAAAGCTGCACAAGGTCAGAGCCCTTCAGTACTCAAACAACGTCCGCCCATATCCGCTGTGGGCCTCATGCATGATCTTTGACATGGTTTTCGTCACAATCATTGCTTCCTTGGGAACGCTCGCCCTTTCGGCTCATGTTGAGAACTGGTACTTTGCTGGGTACATGTTCCCAGTCATGTGGCTCTATGGAATTGCGAGCATGCTATGGAGCTACATTATCTCCCTGTATGCGACTTCGGAGCTGGCGGCCTTTGGCTTAACAGTTTGTTCAATGGTCGGTGCCTTCACTGTCACCATGATTGGTTTCTCAGTAAGTCCTGTGTGCTCAGTGGCCTCTTCCTGAGACTTTTCAGCTAACTAGTCAGCTCGGCGCAACCAACCCGAGTCCTAACAGCCCCACCCTTGCTCTGGACGCAGTCTCCTTCTCTCTGGGCCTGCTGTTCCCCATCATGAATCTGTTCCGTGCCATGGCGGTTGGCCTCAACATCTGGCTCGTCAGCTGCCGTAACTACAAGCTACTTACTAACCCAGGGGACATCCATGCCTATGGCGGACCTATTTTGCTGCTTGCTGTCCAGATTATTTACTTGTTCCCTCTGCTTGTCTGGCTGGATGGTCAAAGGTCTTTCTCTTGGCCGTGGCGTCGAACGAAGCAGTTCAATGCTGAAGAGTCTATCTCGAACAATCACCATGGTATTGAGATGAATAATATCGGGGACGAGGGGTCCGTCTCGGATCTGCTTCGTGTAACACAAGTGACCAAGTCATTCGGAGACAAACTTGCCGTCCAGAACGTATCGTTGGCGATTGGCGAGAGCTCGGTTATTGCGCTGCTCGGCCCCAATGGCGCTGGCAAGACGACGCTTACAAACATGATGCGTGGTGAGGTGGTTCCAGACAAGGGCAGAATTTATGTGCAGGGAGTTGAAGTGCAGGGGAATCTCCAAATGGCGAGGAAATCCATTGGCGGTAAGTTTCAATCATTTCTCGAGCACATTTTCACATCAATTACTAAATAGCATGCCAAAGTCTGTCCCCAATTCGACGCTCTCGATAAGATCACTGTTAGACAGCAACTGAATTTTTATGCCCGGATCAAGGGCATCAGCAACATAAAGCAGAATGTTGAGCTGGTCATGTCCAAGGTTGGACTAACGCCCTATGCCTCTCGCCTTACCCATGTTCTGTCAGGTGGCAATAAGAGGAAATTGAGCCTCGCGATTGCACTACTCGGTAAGCAGTACTTTGACTTCGGTCCTTTTGATCTTGTTGTTGACAAGTACGCAGGCAACCCCAGAGTCCTGATCCTTGATGAGCCAAGCTCCGCAATGGACGCCTTTGCGAAACGAGAGATGTGGAAAATGCTCTCTTCCATCTCCTCGGGGCGGTCCGTCTTACTGGTTGTAAGTCTGATCCGCAGTCTGCTGAACTCATCGTTCACAGTACCCATGCTAACTTTGTTGTCATTCAGACGCATTCTATGGAAGAAGCTGATGAGCTAGCAACCCGGGTAGCTATCATGTCTAAACGCATCCTGGCCAGTGGCACAAGTCAGCAACTCCGAAAGCAATACAGCAATGTATACGACGTACATTTAGTGCTTAAAACAGCACCGGGCTCCTCACCTACTGAAATCCAAGAACTCGAGTCCTGGGTTCGCGATGTCTTTCCGCAAGCCTATTTTGATGCCATCAATCTAGGCGGACAAGTTCGTTTTGTTATGCCAGTTGCATCAAGCTTACCCGATGATGGGAGGAGCACTGTTCTAAGGTTAATGGAGATTTTAGAGCAATACCGGACTAGCCTTAAGCTTGCACACTACACGGTTGGGATGGGAACGCTAGAGATGGCATTTTTGAGGATTATAAAGAATTGTGAAATGCCAGAGGGGTAGAAGTTTGAAAAGAAGTGCTGTATAGATGATATGTCACTTATCTATTATTTATAGACTTAACACAACTAGTGAAAGCTATGTGCTCCAAATTGAACCTTTGATAGCAGGCTTCGCTGGAGCATATCACCACTTAACTTCCATAAGGCCTCGCTAGGCTCACCATCTATTCTGAATACCTCGCAAGCTGTCGTAAGCGGAAACACAATTGAAAGTGGCCCAAACAACGCCATGCAATCCTGGAGCAAGAAATCTGCCCCTTGAATAATTCTGACACACAGCTCCCTTAACTCTTTCTGGAAATGATCACCTAGATTGCATTCTGATTGGACTGACGAGTCGCAAAATACATGGGGGAATCTGGTCTGCAGTTTTTGGATCTCAATCAAGCATACTGCTTTAAACGCCCATAGATGCATGACCACATTGGCAACAGACACACTGGGAAACCATATATTATAACCCGCCCAGGCCGATAAACGTTTTGATGGAATTCGCCAGCAAAATAAGCCAGTAGATGGCTCTGCACCTAAACGGTCGCCCCAGCCTTGCAGATCATTATAGGTCTTTATCAGTAGGGGCATTGCCTCTGTAGCAATCATGGTAGCTACACCGGGAGGGCTATGCTCGAGGGTGTCGATAAGTTCGAGAAGCGTGGGTATACCAGAGACCTCACTAAGCAGACGTTGCATGAAGGATGGGGGTTGGATCTCAAATGGGTCTA
The DNA here is from genome assembly GCA_004367055.1 of Fusarium sp. NRRL 66335. Taxonomy (NCBI): domain Eukaryota; kingdom Fungi; phylum Ascomycota; class Sordariomycetes; order Hypocreales; family Nectriaceae; genus Fusarium; species Fusarium sp. NRRL 66335. The sequence continues at coordinate 80,543 of QHHG01000114.1, read as the reverse complement.
TTTTCCAGTCTTCACTGGAAAGAAAAGAAGCCTTGCGAGATGAAAAAGCTTTCAGAATCTAGCTGATGAGTCAAGCCCAATGAATCACATAAAGGGACGAAGGACTTGCCAATAGGGGTCTAAACCCAGTGAAAAGCTTATGACGGATGCCGAGACTGAATGACCTGGCTGGCCAGAGCTTCATCCACTCACCAACGCCATCCACATGGCGCCACCAACCGCTTCTTGAAGTCGGTAATATCGCCTACACAGGGAACATCTCATTAATCTAATATCCTTTGTAAGATAATGACCACCCACCTCTGTCAACGTGAGGCACATGATGGCCACGGCGACTTCGTCTCGCGACGATATGTCTATATGCGGCCGTTCAAGTTCTCGCTTTAATGAACGCATAGCTGAACCATATTTACCCAGCAGTTCAGCGCGTGTTGAATGCGAATTTTGTCGCAAGTCAGATATAGATGCTGCAAGGCAACTTATTGCTGATAAAAGAGCCTGTCCCTGCCCACCATTACTTACGATAGGAAGGACTTCAACCCAATTACCACAAATACGGGATTCGGTTGGTTTATGTTGAGAAAAGGTAGATAACTCATCTCCTGGCATGAAATTTTGCATAATAAGCAGAACCATGCTTTGGACGGAATTATTCGGCGTGCTAGCGATGACAAGAGGTGGTTTCGGTTGTGGCTGATGGTTGGCGCTTATACCACTGGTGGTAACCCCTTTATTTCCAGGCTCCTTAGCAGAAGCTTTTGAGCTCTCAGCTGTAGTTTCGAGAATGAATGAGAAATCCGAAGGGTAACAGCATTCGCGCCCAGTATGAGTACATTGCAAGCAAGCTGGTTTCTGTCCGTCGCACTATGAACGGGTCAGCTGACGGCAACAGGTCATGTCGTAACGAAAGAAGATACCCCTAATTTGCGTGACCTACACGTCTGGCAGATTTTCTTGTTTCGCACCTTCATCGTAATAGAAGGCGCTGGACGGATGCTTAATGGAATGAGAAATTAATGCTTAGAAAACATACAGATGTGAAGTGGGGTTGCTTATAAAATCATGATATGTAAGCTCAGGCTTGGCGGAATTTGACACCTATATAAGTTAGTCTACTGAGCCTAAAGTCTTGAGTACAAGACTACCCTTAAGTCAACCAATCATAGCGCAAACCTTAATGAGCACTTCCTTTATGTTATGACCTAAAGATTTACCCTATGTAGTACCCTACAATTTTCACTAATTTCAGTCAGACGTTACCGGTGCTTCTGACCAGCTGAAATACTTAAGGATACAATAAAGGCCTTAGATCTGCAGAGGACACGCAATTATCTTTTTGCTATGCACCCTACAGCATTCTGTTATTTTTAGTTTCTTGGAACAACTACCCTGTCGCCTTTCAGACCATCACAATGGCATCCATCAACGTCGGCATTTTGGTCTATGACTACCAGGCTATTGACGTCGTTGGCCCAGTTGACCTACTTCACTCGGCCAATTCTGGATTCCTGGAAGTGTCCAAAGTGTTTGGCCCTATCGATGATGACGCTATTTCCAGGGCTCCAAACTTCGTTTTTCATCATGTTGGCATCACGAAAGAACCATTCCACCTTTTCACCAGCGCCATTACCCTTACACCGACCACAACGGTGGATGAGTGCCCTGAGCTGGAAATCATCCTGCTGGGAGGTCCTAACCCTGTAGGCTTTGAGCTGCATCAGAAATACGTTGACCTCATTCGTCAACATATCAATGCTGGAAGGTTACTGTTTACGACTTGCACTGGCTCAGCAGTACTTGCCTCTACGGGTCTTCTAAATGGAAAGAACGCTACCATCAACCACGCCGAGTACCAATGGGCCAAGGAGAATTATCCTGCTGTCAACTGGACTAAGGAAAGAAAATGGGTCGTTGACGGAAATATCTGGACTGGAGCTGGTGCTGTCGCGGGAATGGATATGCTGGCGCATTGGCTCAAGGAGAAATTCGGACAAGATATACTCACTTATGCTGCCCGGAATCTAGACTACGAACCTCGAGGCGTCGATGGTGTGGCACCTATGATTCCTAAGAGATATAACGAAAGTGGAAAGCAGCTTTGCACCCATGAGTTCTTCTACCACTAGGCTCTTTCTTAACTTAGTTACAAAAGTTCCACTTCAGTGTGAAAGTTAAAATACATAAAGAGATTATATGTCCTATGCCTATATAGATCAACATTCTGTTAGTAACAGAAGAGGCCATACTATACTAATTATAACTAATTTCTACTTAACGGTATTTTTTGTAGCCTATATATCTCTGTTTTTACAATCCTTAATCTTAGGTTTAATGCTAGGATTATTTTTCTTATGCTCCTTGTCTAGTTTCCACGGGGCTAAATGTTGTAACTGGAGGTATTTATATGTTTGCTGAAACCCTGAAGCCTTTATAACAGATGTCTGACAACTACCATCACCTCCGCGTCTCAACTCTGGAAGATCGCGGAACCAGGAGTTGCAAATTAGAGACTGTGGGACTGTTAACTGGTTCGGATAAAGGGGGTGCTTTACTTGAAGATGCAAACCTCTGGACGCAGAACGGAACGGTATCATATAGCGGTCAGCTAGCCGGTCGGATAATAATCAGATGGCAGAGGGTTTACTATGTGTCCTTGAGCCATGTACTCACGATGACCCAGCCTATGCCTCTGAGCACCCCGCCTTGTTACTGGGAAGAGGATCAAATGGAGTTTCCATGTCGTCTCGGAGTTGAGACTGTGCTTCGCGGAGAAGAATTTAGGTATCGATAGCCCGCTTCCCTGCGTTTCTTTTGTTGTTCTGACCCATCACGGCAAATAGCTGAGATATGGTTGGTATGCCGCCAGCCTGTTCCATTGTTAGTTTCAAAGCTGTCATCGTCAAGGGGCAAAAGACTTCTTTCTTACCTTAAGCAAAGCTATCCTACGAGCTTTTTTAAACTCGTATGGAAACTCCAGCAGCTGTAGCTGGGCAACAATATCGTGAGCTTCTCTTGTCGTTATGTTTAACAAAGGTCTTTTGTTGCTAGCAAATGGAGCCTCGATCTGTCTTTTATAACGGTATCGGAGGGCTTGTACCTATATGGAATAGTACATAGCCGTAACACAACCACAAGGCTGACATGATTACTGCTAACGGTGATCAACGCTAATGCCTGAGCTGTCATTTCTGTGTTTTGTATAGAAACTTCAGAAAAGTTAAAAACAGTTTAAACAAAACAATTGGTCTTGAAGTTTCTTAGAAAATATTTCGCTTTATGCTCATCCTTTTCTGCCCCAACAATTAGGTAAAAAATGTCCTTAACATTAGCACACGACGCATTAAGTTTCTGTCTCAACGTTCCACTTAGCATACACACCTTGGTTCTTTGTGGGTCAATCGGCTGGCTGGCCTAGAAAGGTAGTATATTCCGACATCTCAATAATTCTTCTAAACAAATACTTGGACATATGTTTAAATTTATATAAATAAAGAAGGGCACTTAAAACCTATAAAGACTCTAAACAGCTAGGTTAATGCTATGCATAGTACTGAAAACAAAAGTAAGTTACTTATGAAAGCTATAAGATTGATATTGTTATATTAATAACTGACTTGAGAGTTAAGACTGAGATTTGCAGACCGGACTTAGCTGCAACGGAGATTGTCGGCCGAGATAACAATTATCCCCAGGCATTACAAGCGGAATTAACGGCCGAGATATTGTGGAGAAAGGGAATCCCAGCGAGTAACAACGAATGTTTCCATACTAGAGATAGACAACAGGAGAGTGCTTTCTCCGAACCTATTCTCATTTTCAGTTATAAATAGCTGGTACAAGACCACGAAATATTTTGAATCCACTAGCCTCTCAAGTTATATCAACTCTTCTTCTCTTCATATCATTTCCAGACCAACACCAATCCTGCAATACAAGAAGTTTAGCAACATGGACGGAAGAAAGCTCCTTCTTGTGACAGGTGCCAACACCGGTCTCGGTTTCCAAATTGTCAAGGCTATTTGCGGTTCTGATAAAGGGTATGAAGTCTTGGTCGGAGGAAGGTCCATCGAAAAGGCGGAGCAAGCCGTCAAGACCCTCAAGAACGAGTTTCCCTCCAGCCATCTCCACGCAGTTCAAGTTGACATTGAAGATGATGCATCTATTGCCTCTGCATTTGAATATGTCAAGGCCAAGTATGGGAAACTTGATGCCCTCATCAACAACGCAGGTGAATTTAATCCCTCCAGGAATACTTTTCGTAATACTGACTAGGTGATGAATCAAAGGTGCTCAGCTTGATCAACAACTTACTGCTGGTAAGATGACAGCAAGAGAAATTTGGAACAAAACCTATGATGTCAACGTCACCGGGACCCATGTCTTGACTTGGAACTTTGCCCCATTGCTTCTCGAGTCCAGTGATCCCTGTCTCATGTTCATTGCCAGCGGTACATCCTCTCTTGCTGGGTCTGAAAATCCCGACTTTCCAGCCAACAAGCAGCCCAGCAAAGGTTGGCCAAAGACCCTGAATAACTTCCATTTGCCCGCATACCGAAGCAGTAAGACTGCAATGAACATGATGATGAGGTATGTAGAATCAGACCAGTAAAAGAAAACAAAACTAACTCAGGGTTAGGGAATGGTTTCGGCTTCTTGGTCCAGATGGTGTCAAAGTATGGGCCATTAGCCCTGGCTACCTAGCAACTGGTCTCGGCGTTGGCCATGAGCAGAACAAAACACAGGGCGCAATTGACCCTGCCATTGGAGCTGCGATTGTTCGGGATGTTTTGGAAGGGGCGAGGAATAGAGACGTTGGCAAAGTCGTATCGAAGCAAGGGATTCAGGCTTGGTAGGATTCAATCCTTACCATAATATAAGCCATCAAGGTGGCTGGTAGATCCTTAGCTTAAATAACACATAACGCTAGGCATTGTGACAAGTTAACTTTTATACCTGTATCAGACTATGTTTACTAATCTTCATGTTTCCGATGTTGTAAATATCTCGTGATGAGAGGTACCAAACAGCTCGTTGAGATAGTCCCAGTCAGTTTCGTAGGGTAGCTGCTCACCCTCCCCAAGTTTCCAGCTCCTGTCCTCAATTCCGTTTAGCGATTCTTGTATAGGGCTGGTGGGTAGTAATGCCGGTATATCGGCCATCGTCTGCATGGCTTCGCTACTTTGTTGCGCCCTTAGACGAGAAATTGTAGCTTCCACTATTAATAAAACTCTGCATCGTGCCCTTGCTCCATCTTCTGGAATTTTATTTTGAATCATCGTTCTGGCTCTTTCTAGTAGAATCTGTACACTCGTTTGGTCAACAGAAAGTCTTTCCGTGAACCAGTTTGTTGCGTAGGCCACAAGGCACAGTGTGGTTGCACCGAGTAGCAAGTCATGCCAAGTGATACTCTTCACGAACCACTCCTCCGTTTCCAGCTGACCTCCAGGCTTGCACTCCTCGTACACCTGTAGGAGGTAGGTTATTAGGGCAGATGATGCCAGATAGCATTGTTGAATGCTTTTGTCTCGTTGTTGGGTGACATGTGGACGATGAAGAACACATAGGCTTTTGTAGTATATAAAAGTGATACAAAGGCGAGCGACGACAAGCTGAGGGTGGTCGACGATACAATTTTCCATTGGACGAGGTCGATATAAATCCGGTAGCCCTTCGTATACATCATTGAGTTCGGTATCTAAAGAGTCAATGTGAGCATCTGTTGCCCGGTTTGAGGGATTTGCCAGCGCATGTTGAAGAATCTTGTCGAATATCGTCATGAATTTGTGCTTGAGGATGCCAAATGACACACCAGTTAGCACAGTATCCGGTCGTGGGGAGGGCAGTCGAGCGCTGTGTTCATGAAAATCGGAGTCGAGAAGATTACCTGGAGCCCGTGTGTCTGAGACTGCTAAGGTGATTCTCGACGGAACGCCCAGGTGGAACGATATCAGAAGGTCAAGCTGCATGAACGTACTCCACGCTCTGCGCCGCATCTCTGCCTCGAAAGGACTCAGATTCTGAACGCTGCTCTCTCTGTGATAGCCCGAAATCGTGGCAATATGGGCAAGCATGCTAAGAAGGCCAGCCATATCTGGACAGATTTTTAAACGGGTGATAAAATGTGAATGTATGTAAAGCAGGAGTGCCTCAAAGCAGAAGGCCTTGGGGCGGAAGTACTCGCCCAGAGCGAGACACTGAGCAGCAGCAACTGTAAACCCATTGCCTGGTGTATTGTTCTCTTTACCCGTTCGGGAAATTCTGGTGGCAATGAACAGCATCGAGAAGAGGATCGATATCCAAAGCGGCGATGCAGCGCCAGAGTCGCTCCAAAACGCCTCGTACTGCCTCTGAAACTGCACTGAATGTATAAATGGCGTGACGTACGAGCGAACTCGGAAATATTTAGACACTAAGCGGTCGGCGCTCCTTCGCGATTGAAGGTGGGAGTTGAGTATTTGTTCGATGCTGACCGCTTGTGAAAGTCTAGCGCCGAACATGATGCCCATTCCCATGTCGACTCCTGCCTGAGGAGTACTTGTATCTCCATCATCTCTGTCCATTTCTTCAAAGGGATCGAACGTAGACCTAAGAGCCTTTATGTCCTCCAGCACGGCTGACCAGTGTGTTGTACCGATGCCAGATGGTAATAGAGGTCAGGACGAGAAGAAGACGACGCGCTTGTATGTTCCGCAGGGTCCGAACCGTGTGGCAACTCAGCAGTCGTAGTGCCATGCTGAACTCCAACAGTGGTGTTTGGATGTTGTCCCATAAGTGACCCGACGAGTTGCTCCAGATGTTCAAGACGCGCTTGGGCCTGGCGGCGGTCGTGGTTCGAATTACCGATGGAACCTTCATAGGAGCAGGATGCAACATCTCTCCTGCGAACACAGCTGCTACAGGGACTTTCACGATCACATTTGAGCTTCCTCTGCCGGCATGCTGCACAAGCAAGCCGCTCCCTGTGCTTTCGTGACCTCGAAGTGGACATCATGGCTTGATGTAGAACAAATTTTACTCATGACTAATGAACAGAGCCGAGACTTTTCTGAGCGGTCAATGCATTGCCTACTTAGACGCTAATCCTTGATGGGGTTAGTGATTCTACGTCCTACCACCATTTATAAGTCTAAGTAGAATTATTACAATAAATCTACGTACTGTACTAGCTTATACTAGAGGTTATAACAAAGCTCTGGTAAACAGCAAAGGTCCAATCGTAGCCAAGCCCAAGTTCCCAGACTCCGGGTAAATGTTCCGATGGTGGATGTCCGTATTACTGCTTCGAGCACGGAGCATAACGGTCCGAGATGAGAAAGTGAAATCACGGCTTGGACACCCGATTTACCCGACAAACCGTCATGTTCTGCTTTAATTCCTTGTTATTATTCCCGATGTATAGAAAGAGACAGGCGAGGTTAAAGTCAGTCTGCATCGGCATAGCGCACCGAGCCACCAGGTTATCTGGATTGACTTCTCACCAAACGCGAAGAATACTAACAAAGTACAGTACTCTGACTAGAGTAAGTGTTCAAGTAACAGTTAAGAAAATGACAGTTTCCCATTAGACGTCCACTTTAGGAACGGTATGTCTGCAAGGCACATTTCCCCATTAGGTCTTCGGACCTCAACAACGGTTAAACAACGCATTGAGGCCACTCAGGGTACCATCGTGTCTGTATTATAGACGAATGACCAAGGATGCGTGATCACTTGCCAGTCCGTGCCGTTCGACCCGGTTCTTGGTATGCCTTTATATGTTGCCTTGTTCGTCCATGCAGGAACAACTCAGGATCACCAGTCTCTTAACTCCAATCCCTAACGAACATCACTATGAAGATCGCTACTTCTTTTGCGGCCGCCGTGGCCTTGGTGCAGAGCGCATCTGCGCATTACATCTTCCAGCAGCTTAGTGTTGGATCGACCAAGCATCCTGTGTTTCAGTATATTCGACAGAACTCGAACTACAACTCTCCCGTAACTGGTACGCTCCTTCTTCCTCTCAAACCCACAAGCCAGTTGACTGACAGTCGTTGTTATAGATCTCGCTTCTAACGACCTTCGATGCAACGTCGGCGCTTCAGGATCCAATACCCAGACCGTCGCGGTCAAGGCTGGTGATTCCATCACCTTCAGTCTCGATACTGCTGTCTACCACCAGGGACCTATCTCTGTATACATGTCTAAGGCGCCTAGCTCTGCTGCTTCATACGATGGTAGTGGAAACTGGTTCAAGATCAAGGACTGGGGTATGTTATGAACAAAGACCATGTGGGTAAAGACGACTAACAAGGATGAACAGGCCCTTCTTTCAGCGGTGATTCGTCCAGCTGGCCCATGTACTGTAAGTCATCAACGCTCGAGTCAATTATTCGTAGTCTGACCTTATGATCTAGTGAGCTACACTTTCAACCTTCCCGCTTGTATCGCCAACGGCGAGTACCTTCTGCGCATCCAAAGCATGGGTATCCACAACCCTTACCCCGCGGGTGACCCTCAGGTAAGCGACGTCAAAGAAGTATTGTTCATCACAGCCGCTAATTGGAACTTAGTTCTACATCAGCTGTGCCCAGATCAGCGTTTCTGGTGGAGGCAGCGTGACTCCCGGCAACCAGGTCAAGATTCCTGGCTTCATCAAGGCGACCGATCCTGGATACACAGCCAACGTAAGTCACCCTTTGCCCATGATTGGTTGAGTATGTTTGATTGACGGTTTATCTTAGATCTACTCCAACTTCAAAAGCTACACTATTCCCGGACCTTCAGTGGTACGTCAAACACAAACTGACTTTCCCCATTCTGTTCTAACGGTTATAGTTCTCTTGCAACGGCGCTCCTGGCGGCGATGACGGTGGTAGCACTAACCCCCCCACCACCACTCTCCAGACTTCTGCGCGCCCTTCATCTTCTACCCAGAATCCTCCTACGAACACTCAGCCTGGCAACGTAAGTTCACCCATCTCACATCTTTTGAATGTGTGCTGATTGAATGCAGTGCGCCTCTCTCTGGGGTCAGTGCGGTGGAAGTGGCTGGTCTGGTCCCAACTGCTGCGCTACTGGTACCTGCAAGGCGACGAACAACTTCTACTCCCAGTGTGTACAGTGATCTTATCACTCTTCAATGACAAAGGGACTGTGTTCATCTATTCTTGACTCATAGCTTATTGTATTACACAAGGTTCTCTTGGGCATAATTCTTTGTTCGTTGTGTGAACCTTACGTGAGCATTCACCTAGAGATCGTTTCACTCTGTGCGGATAGAAAAGTCCAGTCAAGTATCTTGAACCTCCGATATGCCCACTGCAGTGACAACCATATTCTAGGTTTTCCATTCCAACGGTCTGTTCCCAACGAGTATTTAGTTTTCCACCTGACTCACGACTTCCAACTTCCAACTCATCCACTCTTACTACACCACAACAACGTCAGAATACCCACCGTGACAACACTTACCGCTACGACAGGAAAGTTTACTAAATCTCTTTAATCTCTCCTACTTCAACATCGACAATCATGGACGTTCCACGTCTTCCCGCTGTTCCCCCTGAGCTTCAGACCATGGTCTGGAGATTCAGTCTCCGGGATGATCGTCCTGGTGTTCATGTGTTTGGCTACAGCAATGTACCTAACAACGGCAATGTCAACAATGGTTTGTCTACCAACATCTCGACAGGTATGTCGACGTATACAATCGACCGTGCTCTTTGGTTCGTTTGCCATGAATCATGGCGTGTCGTATCGAGATATTTCGTGGAACAGGCTTCTTATAGACACCCTTTGCTTTTACTCGAACCCCTGACCGCACAAGGACCTCTCGCCTACAACCCAAACCAGTTGATTTATCCTTCGAACTACTTCTCGGACGACGGCCCGCGGCAATGTCTCATGGGTGTTCCTTCTCGTGATCTCTTCATCTTCAACATGCAACAATTCCGAGACCCGGCTAGAGGGCCAATAACACCCCTACATCTACAAGGCGCAATTCCCCGGACAGTGGAGCACGTCGGCATCGAATTCAATCCAGCATGGTATGACGAAGAAAGCGATACCGCACGATTCATGGGAGATGAGAATTTCCGCAACATGTGGAGAATGATCCGGGGGCAAGAGGTTTATGTTAATCTTTGGTTCATCGACACATCCCTCAAGAGGAAGAATGATGCCCCGGCCCTGGATGAAGGCCTTTTTAATTTCTACGCCAGGGATAAGAAATTCCCACAAGTCGTTGTCGATTTTGAACAGCAGGTTCCTACTGGAGAATTGCTAGAGGACTGGGACTATGTTCAGCCCGCCGGACGTGATCGGCCTTCTTCGATGGCGTTTGTCTAGGCCCTGTGGGAGCACAGATGGACTTTTGACCACCTGTTCCGTAATGACCCCGAATGTATAGGAGATCCCGATGAGGAACATCCTTTCGTTGGTCTTCTTGGGTGGCAGGAACTGTCATTTGAAGAGGCAGTATAAGTTTGATGGAGCCTGGTGAATTTGCGCATGCTTGTATTTCATTTGTTAACCAGATCGATCAGAGGCAGTAGAGGTAAGAAACCTCTTATTATTAACAAAAGCAGAAAAAAAGTACAAAAGACAAAAGACAAAAAAAGAGAGCTTGGATGAATAAGGTCTTGATTATTATGGATGACAGGAGGACCAGGGTATAGACGTGTGATCATCCAAAAACACATATCCGGCTGGACTGGGTTGTTTGTTGGTCACATGTTTTTTTTATTAGCTAGCACAGAAAATGTCAATTGAATTGTGCATGGTGCTTAGTGCAGTCGCACTTAACCTCGTTGGCTTTATTGGTGACATCACTGACTTGTGCTTGTGATCCAACTGGTAGTAGTGGATCATTCGTCTTGAAGCGAGACATGCTACCCTGCACTCCCCAATGGTCGATGAGCTTTACGACCAGACGCGCTGTGGACAACACTTTATGAAGGGAAAATAAACATCTCTAGAGCCAATTCTGATTTCTGTCAATTCTTTCCTAGTATGGTAATGGATCGTAGTGCAAGATAATCTTGGGTAAGAAATCTGCTGTACCAGTTTGATCATCCATCGGAGCAATCGAGACATGAACTGATCACACGATGTTCAAAGAATAAGGTCGCCACTAATCATCGGTCAAGCCAGAGCCGCAACCGTACTAAAAACCGCTTTCGCACTAAAATATTGCTAGTTCCCAGGCATCAGAATTTCTTCCCAAGCTCCATCGCCACAAAAGTCAATTGCTCTTCCAGACATAACCGAGCGACGAGCTAATTCTGTGGACAAACTCCACCTACTCCAGACCAGAACATGTGGAGGATCAGCAAATTTTTTACAGTTTCACACCGGCAACAAACGCCCATAAATTTCTCAACCTCGGGCAACAATTCCTGATCTAAAAAACAGGCAGTGAAATAAACTCGAAGATAATTGGTCGCTTGCTCCGCGCCAAGACACGATATCCTTGGCAGCGTTGTGGGGAATGGCGGGGATATTTTTTACAAGGGGGAAAGCTTGGTTTTTTTCTTTGTGTCGAACGAGAGGGAGAAGAATTGTGTTGCCTGGAGGCTAGAGTCCATTTATTCTCCGCATCTAACGGTAGTTTATTCATTGGAGATGGGGAAGGGAGATTGGGCTGATCTCAGCTGAGCAAGATATGCCTCATATGAACAAGAAGAAGAACAATGAAGAAGAGTATGTACATACAGTACTGTTCTGTTGGTAGGATTCATGTGAGATTTTAATACAAACATTCTCTACACAAGGAAATGATCATCATCTGGAATTGATGATCCAAGTAAAAAAACAAGCATCTCGTCTCAAAAGGTTCCACGACCCGCCCTCTGCAATCTCACCCTCACTACCCCAACCAATTAGCCCACACCTTTCTCCGCGCTGATCCCATGGGGTAGCACTAGACGTCTCCACCTCCCCAACCTTGGCGGTAGGGTGATATCATGCCGGCCAAGACTGTTAACTTGCTGCCTGGGCTTGGCACTTCGGCTTGCCGAGTTGGACTCCAGAGGGTTGCCAGACCGGTATCTTTATTTTTAAGCTTATATATACAGGGCCGTTCTTTGCCGTGAACTTGTTTTTTGTGATCTGCAGTCTTCTCCTCTTTACTCACTCCTCTCTGCAAACTACTCAGTGATTGATTCAATTCATCATGGCTGACAGAGACATCTCCCCCGGTCACTCTTCTGATGACAAGGCCGATCATCACTACGATGACAAGACCGGCTCTCATGGCGGCGCTGAAATGATGGAGCACGCTGGCCAAGGCCGCCGTGGCTCTGCCGCCGTCAACATTGTCGAGAACCCTCTTCAGGTACGAACCATCACTCACACCAACACAACACTTACTAACATTTACCCTCCAGCGCAAAACAAAGGAAGAAACCATCGCCGACGCCCGAGCCTTTTGCGAGAGCAATGGCATGTCCGAACACGCCGAAATGTTCGGCAGAGCAGCTCTCATTGCTCGCGACCCCGAAAACTTCGAGTCGGTCGATCTTCTCGACGACGAGCGCGAGGCTCTCATCTACGAGAGAGATCATAAGTGGCATGGATCCAAGATGCTTTGGTACTCTATCGGTCTTTGTGCTGTCGGTGCTGCTACTCAGGGTTGGGATCAGACTGGTGCCAATGGTGCTAACCTGTCTTTCCCCAAGGAGTTTGGCATTGATGGTACAGGACGTGATGAGTGGATTGTCGGTATCATCAACTCTATCATCTTCTTGACTGCTGGTTTGATCGGCGCTTTCATCGTTGATCCCCTCAACCACTACTTTGGTCGTCGTGGAGAGATCTTCATTACTGCTGCATGCTTGGTTGCTACTCCCATTGCTTCTGGCTTTTCTCGCAACTGGCAAGAGTTGTTTGCTATCCGTTTCATCATGGGAATTGGTATCGGTGCTAAGAACGCTACCGTGCCTATTTATTCCGCTGAGATGGCCCCTGCTAGAATTCGTGGTGCCCTCGTCATGTTCTGGCAGCTCTGGGTCGTCATTGGTAAGTTATTCTCACTACAAACACAGTCTTCACAGTAATACTAACAGCATCAGGTATCTTCCTCGGTTTCTGTGCCAACGTTATCGTCAAGGACGTCGGTCCCATCGCCTGGCGTCTCGAACTCGGCTCCGCTTTCATCCCCGCCTTCCTCCTCATGATCGGCATCTACTTTTGCCCCGAATCACCCCGTTGGCTGATGAAGCACGGCAAGATCTCCCAAGGCTTCGTCTCCATGGCCAAGCTCCGAGCTCACCCTATCATCGGTGCCCGCGATTACTACTACTCATACGTCATCTACCATGAGGAGCTTAAAGTGGCCGCTGGCTCTGGTTACTTCCAGCGTCTCTGGGACTGCTTCGCTGTTCCTCGCATTCGACGTGCCAACTACGGTGCTAGCACTGTCATGTTGGCTCAGCAGATGTGCGGTATCAACATCATCTCTTTCTACAGCTCTACTATCTTCCGAGAGAGTGGTTTCAGCCACGATCAAGCTCTCTACGCTTCTCTTGGATATGGTGCTATTCAGGTCGTGTTTACCATTCCTACTCTTTTCCTGATTGATACCAAGGGACGAAGAACCTTGACACTGGCTACTTTCCCATTTATGTGTATCTTCCTCCTCGCTGCTGGTCTCTCTCTCCTCAATGGTACCACAAACCAGGCTGCCAAGATCGCACCCGTCGCTCTCTTTATCTACCTCTTCACCATCGCCTACTGTCTCGGTGAAGGACCCGTAGCCTTCCAGTACTCCGCCGAGGTCTTCCCCACCATCCAGCGTGAGCAGGGCATGGCCTGGGCTGTCTGCATCAACAACACCTTCGCCGGTATCCTTGGACTGACCTTCCCCCGTATGAGGACTGTCATGACTCCCACTGGAGCTTTCGGATTCTATGCTGGACTCAACCTCATTGCTTGGGGTATGATCTTCTGCTTCGTTCGTGAGACCAAGCAGATGACTCTCGAGGAATTGGACCAGGTCTTCTCTGTTCCTACCAAGCAGTTCTTGTCTTACGAGACTCAGGTCTGGCTTCCTTACATGTTCAAGAAGTACATGCTCTTCCAGAAGGTTGAGCGACCTCCTCCAATCATTGAGAAGAGTGAGCGAACTCTTGCTTAAGGAATGAGATGAATTGAATGATGAGAAGGAGGATAGATGTAAATACCCAACACATATGGAATGGCGATAAGGCCATACTATACAGTGGACTCCGAATGAAGTTAACACGTTATTACATTAATCTACCGTTCGTTCGCCGTGGTGACACATGTGCTTCTAGTGTTCCTGTGACGCCTTGCAAGAACAATCACTTTCCATAGGAACTGTAGTTGTTGAACAGATCTTCAGGGTCCTTCCGTTTTGTGAAAGGTGGAGGACCTTGGCGATACTTGATACAAGACTACTTGGCATGCTCTTGGCTGGTTGATCACCTTGGCTGACTGCCCAGTCTGAGCCAAGCCACCAAAGACTTGGTGGGTGCGATCAGCAAAAGCTTCAACGGACGACGTGAGACATTATGGAGATTCTCCCGTGGAGTTGAGCATTAATCTTGATGGGTCATTGATGGGTGCCTTGCATTGATGCTGCATGCTCCAAAATCCCCAAAGAGTCTTAGCACATAACAGCATCGCAGAACACCAAAATATCCTAAGTCGTTACTTCTAATTGAAGTAATTTCCTTTCGCTTACTGCGACACATTTCATCTCATTCCTACATCGGCTTACAGATTATGGACTTTTCGGGCGTGCTCCCTTTCCTCTTTCGGACCATGTAAGCGAACACATGGATGGCATAGAATGATGTGAAACGACATTGATGCAGATAGAGTGCCTGCTTTCGGATCAGTAGTTTACTGCAACACACGCTGTAACCTGCTGCTGGAGGGAGTCGTCCAGAGAAGTGCCGCTGAGGCCTTTGAAACTCTCATCGCAGGCGTCATAAGTAGTACTATTGTACGCGAACGAACCGAGGTGTGCGGGAACCAGAGTCTGGTGATTGACGACCCTCATGCCGTCGTCCTTGCCAATCAAGATGTTGCCATCACAACCACCAACCAGATTTCCGCATGATGACATACCACTACGGTGACTGTAGAAGTCTGCTAGGGTTGTGTTGTTATACATATAGGGGTCGTTTGGATGGAAAGAGGATGATGTGTCTTTAACAATCATCTCCCAGGATACAATGCCTTGGTCGACCAGTATGCCCATGGCCGCGGCCGACAGGCCTTTACTTTAGCAAGTGAACATACTGGGAATACTGTCTCTTCCGTAACAGGGAGTCTGTTCTGAAGGTCTCTGAAGTCGTAGTTTGCATGATAAACACGCTGATTCTTGGTCACGACCGAGAGACTCAAGCCTGGCGTGCCACTGAGCTTCATCAACTCTTGAATAGCAGGACCAAAGGCATCAAGCCTGAGGGCTAAGTCGTCCATGGCACTTGAATGCGTTAAAATTAGCTTCAATGCAGCGAATATCGATCAGGAACTGGAATACCAATTACACTCTTTATCATGGGTCCATGGTACCTGGGTGGAGGTGGATTTCGGGGTCAGCCCGACAGCTTGGCCGACGTGGGCTAGTCATAAATGCCCGCACACAGGGGGTAGACCCCGCTTCCAGCCTCCAGCCCTATTGTCTTTATTGTTTTCTAGAAACTATAGAAGCTGATGTGGCCCGTAGCTTACTCGACTTTATTTCCTCGCCAATTAATTCCCGGCTAGGAACGGACCTCTAACTTAAGCAGTTCGCGTATGAAATAACCTACACGATTTAAGAGATGCTTCAACAACATATGGTCAAGGGTTTCCAGAAGAACTCCTCCCAGAACACATCATTCACTAGCGAGACTGTTGCAGCTGGAGCTCATATTCATGACTACATCAGTCTCCAATATACGAGCGACTCAACATACTGACGCGCTCGGACGGAAGAAACGTCTGCTCTGAGAGATCATAGAAATCGAGGCAATTCCCTGCCATGTTCATATCTGTACCGATCACTTCTCCCATGTCATTGCCCGACTTTGTCTGCGAGGCAAATATTAGATCGTGAGTTACGCCCCCCATCTGGAATGACAGCGGAAGTGGCGGGAAGGCCAGAGAGATACTCTCGGGCGACTCCGTCTGAGTACCATTAATGCCGATTTCTCCATCTAATGCGCCTGGTACTGTTACTTCAGTTGAAGTGCTCATCCTCTGAAGCCCGGCATGACGAAAGCTGACATCCGCATTTCTTGATGAGGGAATAGCGTCTTGCCTCTCGGAAAAGGCTTCCCGAATGTCGACCGAACCGGAACCTTCAATGTGAGCCTTCTTGAGGCGCGAGCAGAACTTGGAAGCCAGATTGGCTCGGGCTGGAGGCTGTTCGCCATTCCACCTACTAGATATCTCCTCGAGGCTCGATATGACGGAGTCAAAAGATGAGGTTAAATCCGACTGGTAGTATGCAGCATGAGTCAGCAGCATTTTTCCGCACACGAAAAGACAAAACGAAAACTGTGGACTGATAAGTACATGTGAGTGGCCAAGGAATTGCTCTGCGATTTACCTGCTCCAGTGGGCGTCCCATAGAGTTGCAGTTGCTCTGGTCGTGTCAAAGCATGAGATTTAAGCGTCCAATTGGATAGATCCTTGCCTTGCAACCAATCAGAAAATCTGTCTCGATTGAAGCATGCATTAGGAACTTACTATGGTAAATCGGTATACCTGGCCAGTACTCGAAAGAGGAAGTGGCGATGTAGTAATCGTCGCCTACGGTTAGGATCGCAGGGTCTGGATTCCACCCACTAATGATCGGGTTCCAGATGGCTTGGGCAACTGGTTGGAATAAGACTGCCCAAATGCAAAGAACACAAATTAATGAATACATGGCAGTTGCTCAGATTTGTCCCAAGGAAGATCC
The DNA here is from genome assembly GCA_004367055.1 of Fusarium sp. NRRL 66335. Lineage (NCBI taxonomy): Eukaryota > Fungi > Ascomycota > Sordariomycetes > Hypocreales > Nectriaceae > Fusarium > Fusarium sp. NRRL 66335. Next base: position 63,646 of record QHHG01000114.1, on the reverse strand, counting down.
AATGCCAGATGTCTTAAACCAATCAGCATAGCGCCATAGGTAAGATTGGGATCGTTTACCACGACTGAATTTAATGAGCCAAGTGGCAGACACAGGCTCCGAGGTGGGCTTATGGTCTATTTTACATACCCATTACGCATGGTAGTATGATTGTGGTCTTGATATACATGATATGGCTGGCACACGTCTTTGCAGCTTGATGTACTTACTAACGGGGCAATCCCGACATCTTTTCCGACAGCATGTCAGACTAAAATACTGGGCTCCGCTATAGACGGCAAGGCCTGCAATCAGTTCGTTCAACACGAAAAACGTAAGCAACAGCTCCAGTGGGTCTTGTGGGTAAGTGCGTAGTCATGGAGTCTTACACGCCTACGGAATATCATCCGACATCTTCTCCGGTCTAACTTAGAGTATTATACTTCTTCAGTTATCAACAGAGTAAACTTTGCTCAAGAGCAAATTAGCTGTTCTCTTGAAATAACAACCACTTCTGTAATAAGCAACTCATTGTCTTCTTTATCTGCCACCTTGATTCCTACCGTGCCTAGCGCTCTATTGCTCGCAACGATGAAGCTCTCGGAAACAATACAGCCCAGCCAGATATCGGCGACGAAGCGAAGGCTTCCTGTGCGTACCTTTGAACGATTGAGAATTGAGACATTCGCTAACCATTAATCTTCCAGATGTCGGAGAGCCAATACACAAATGGCGCGAAGAGAAATGGGACGGAGAGAAAAAAAGCCGATGTGAAGAAATCGCTATCTAGTGAATTCAAGCACATTGAACTTCTGTTCTCTTCATCCGTTGAGATGAAGATATGGGCTGTCGCTGAGAGAAGCCTCAACATGGTATGTCTCCTTGCAGATTACACTGTAAACCTTGCGAGTTTAACAGTCAGACCAGCCAGAGCCTCCTACTTGGTTTCCGGAATACACCAAGCCAGGAAGCACCGAGTATATCTACAGAGATGCTTCACTCTGGACTTCGGGTTTCTTTCCCGGGTTACTCTACCTGATCATGGAGCGTAGGAAGAAATTCCAAACTGAACTGCGACTTCTTGGGCTTTCGCGACCAAAGCCAGAATTTCCTCACATGATTCAACTTGAGTACTGCTATTTGACCTATCTGTGATCAACACAGGTTGCTGATAAGCCATTGCTAGATATGCCTCTAAGTGGTGGACAGAGAGCCTTCACCAAAACGGGTCTCTTATGGGCACGCACGATCTGGGATTCATGATCTGCCCCTGGGCCCGTTTACAGTGGGATCTCCATCGTGACCCAAGAGCGTTCCGTACATTAATGACGGCCGCCAATACCCTAGCAGACCGTTTCTCGGAAAAGGTCGGCTGTATACGATCATGGGATGTGTGCCAAACAAAGGTCTATTCATTTACAGACCCAAGCAAGGACTTTCTTGTTATTATTGTAAGTTTACTGTCCGAAAAATGACTTCTTTTGATCAGAATAGCATTGCTGACTCAACAGGACAATATGATGAACCTAGACCTCCTCTTCTGGGCGGCATCCGAGACCTCTTCCCAAGCTGACTCAACTCGGTTCTTCGACATCGCGATGGCCCATGCCCGCACATCGAAGGATTACCTTATTCGTGCCGACTGGTCAAGCTACCACGTTGCCAACTTCGACCCTTCTACTGGCGCTGTCAAAGAACGTCTCACAAACCAGGGCTACAGCCATACATCATGTTGGTCGCGAGGTCAGGCGTGGGCAATTGCAGGTTTTGCAAAGTCTTATGAATGGAGTGGCGAGAACTCTTTTCTTGACACGGCCAAGAACTGTGCCGATTACTTCCTGAGGAGATTACCCGACATTCATATTCCGCCCTGGGACTTTGACGCACAAGACGAGGCTGGTACTACTGTACAACCCCCAGATACAAGCGCAGCCATGGTCGCTGCTTACGGTATGCTGCTCATCCATCAATCCCTTCAAAATCGCTCCGAAGCATCTCCGTACCTCGGCCACGCCCTACGGATAGTAGATGCTGTTTGTGAGAGACACTTGAACCCTATCGCCAGTCAGAAACAGGACCTGGGGACGATTCCTACTGTGGAAAATGGCCGTGCCACAGTTGTCAAGTGTGTCGAGACATCTGCAGGGCTCGGAGACACTATTCTCAACGGAGCGACTATCAATAACTTTGAATTTGCTCCCCGTCGTTGGGCTGACCATGGGCTTGTGTATGCTGATTACTTCTTTGTCCTGTTTGGAAACAAGCTTTTGGAAATGAATGCATTGAGGTCACTAGCATAGATTGAGTATTGGAAGAGAGATCTTGAATTATTAAAGCAAGTTAAAAGGGCATTGAGTTGATGTAAGAAGAGGAGGTCCAATAGCTGCAGCAGTAATACTTTTGTGTTAGTCGACGATCTAGGGCAAAAAGACTATCTTGTTTATAACCTTTTAATACGCATCTATCTTCATCTCCGTAGTATCACCGTCTTTGAGAAAACTAATACTGAAATATCCCACCCCAGAAGGTGAATCTGTCATAATAACTGTTCCACGACGGGTAGTACCACGGCTTAAATGAGCAATAAGCTCTCGAATCGACCAGATCATGTCGCTCGTACTTGTTTCTTGCACGGTCTGTCCGTTGACTATTGTTGTCAGATACAGAGATTGGGGGTCAGCGATTAAGTCCAGACTGCAAATAGCTGGGCCGATAGGTGCAAATCCATCGAAAGACTTAGCGTAGCAAAATTGACCCCCTGAAGCTTCAGGAACTTGAAAATTCCTGGCTGAGATGTCATTGCCTGACGTGTAACCAAGGACGTATTCAAGAGCATGGTCCGCAGATAAGTCCTTGGCGTCGCGACCGATAACAACGTACAGCTCCCCTTCATGATCCAGATGCGACTGGCAGTCTTTATGTACGTGCACTTCGTCGAATGGTCCACTTAAAGTATCGGAAGGCTTGGCGAAAATCACGGGATATTTTGGAACACTCAACTATCGGTAAGAGGGTAAGCCAAGTTGCCGGATTAAAAGTTTGGCAGGGTATTAAATTAAAACTTACGTTTGGATCATGCGTCCATTTAGTGGGTGGTGAGAAGGTGGCTGGCGATATCATCGTTGGCACTGACGGTATTGCCAGGAATACTGTGTGACAGGTCTGTGGTCTCGCGCTCGTGATCAACTGCTCAACAAAGATTATCCTCCAGCAGTAACAGGAAACTTAGCATATCGATGTACTATTTTCGCGAAAGACTTATAATCCGTTGTGGCTTATTAGCAACGGCCTATTTATCGCAATCCCTCCAGACAATCACGGTATTAGAGTACAAATCCTTGCATCGGAAACAGCTCTGAGAAGCAGCCCAAAAACACCACTATCGGAGCTACTCTGAATGAGGGCAGGCCATTTGTGGCGCCATGGCTGTCAGTGGTATGTTCGCTAATTCGGGCCATAAGACGGTATCGCCTGTGGTGGTATCGGGCATAGTCCCGATAGATCCCCCGTCCTCCGCCTCCAGCTTTCCCCGCAGTAGCTCCCTTATTCGCCGCCCATGGTGTACTGCATCTTTATTGGAGCTGGAGCAATCCCCAGTTGTAGTTATATGAAGTCTTCCTGTCTGTGTCAGTCACCTTTGCTCATCGCTCAGTGCTCAGAGCAACTACACATCAACTAGATCAATTTTCGACTACATTATAATTTATCAAAGTCCAAAGCCCGTCATGGTTAAAGCAATCGAGGTACAGCATAGTGATTCAATCACTCCTGCTCAGGCAACTGCCAATTACAGTCAAAAGACCGCAGCCGCAGACCTTGAGGTACTATTGAGTATTCCCCAGGCTAACGTCGCCGATGCACTAACATCCCAATTCTAGACTGCCAACTACGCCCAAGATGCCCCGGTCGAGATTGACGAAAAGACAAACAAGGAGCTATTCTGGACTGTCAACAGGCGCATCCTGGCTTGCATGCTAGGAACATATTTCTGTCAATCTCTCGACAAGGGCACGCTTGGCTTCTCGTCTGTCATGGGAATCCAAGAAGATGCCAATCTCCATGGACAGCAGTTCTCGTAAGTCAAGCCTCCGTTCTTTGATGGCAATTGGGACAACAGCACGGCATGACCCGTTCCATGTACTGACGACTTGGCCATATAGATGGCTAGGAACAATCCTCTATATGGGAGTTCTCGTCGGCGAATACCCTACCAACTTTCTGCTTCAAAAGCTGCCGGTTGCTAAATACTTGGCAACCAATGTCTTCTGCTGGGGCATTGTGATTGCCTGTTCTGCGGCTGCCAAGAACTTTGCAAGTCTCATGGTAGTTCGTTTCCTTTTGGGAATGTTTGAGTCATGCGTTCAGCCGGCTTTTATTATCATGTGAGTCATCTGGATCCTCTACCTCTGTTGTCTCTTCTGGTCTTATAATATGGCGTGATAGGACGAGTATGTGGTACACGAAGCGAGAGCAAAGCATCTTGACATCGCTCTGGTACTGCATGACTGGAGTTCAGCTCATGGTATGAGGCCCCTCTAAGCATAACAGTAAGGTATCGTAAACTAACCTAAGGACTTTTAGGTTGGTGGCATCATTGCATGGGGAGTGTCTCACTACAAGGATGGAGTCATCTATCCTTGGCAACTGCTCTTCCTCGTCCTTGGACTACTCACCTGTGTCTGGGGCTTGTTTATCGGCTGGTGGTTGCCCGATTCTCCAATGAAGGCAAAGTGTTTCAACGAAGACCAGAAGCGGCTCATGGTTGAGCGTGTTCGTGCCAATGAGACCGGTATCCAGAATAAGTCTTACAAAAGGCACCAAGCCATTGAAGCAGCCACGGATCCCATTGTTTGGTGCTATGTCATGCTCCAACTCACCTCGACTCTGATCATCGGCGGTCTGGGGGTATTCTCAAATCTCATCATTTCCTCCTTCGGATTTACCTATCTCCAAACCCAGCTTCTCAACATCGCACAGGGTGCTGTGACGATCATAGTCATGGTCGGGAGCGCCACACTTGCAACAGCCACGGGGCAGACTGCATGGGTGATGCATGCATGGACAATGTAAGTTGGATGAAAGACTCTGGTCAAAGCGTACAAATATTAACAGGTTGATCAGCCCTCCTATTATTGGAACAGCCATCATCTACAGTATCCCTCCAACATCCTCGAATCGCGTTGGCCTCCTCATCGCATTTTACTGCACGCAGTTCTATCTCGCAGAGGGAAACCTGATCTTTTCCCTGATCTCTCGCAACATTGCTGGCCAGACTAAGAAGTCTACGACCCTAGCCATCACCTTCGTGGCTTGGGCTGCTGGTAATATGACCGCTCCACAGGTATGTCAACGACCGCATGCGTTCTTGAGATATTTACTGATGTTCTTAAGATCTTCCAAAAATCCGACTCACCTCGCTATGAGAAAGGATTTACAGCGCATTTCTGTCTCTACGTTCTTTTCAACGTATTCCTTGTCATCCTTCGGCTCTTGTTGGTTCGCCGTAATGCCAACAAGAGAAAGGCGGCTCTGGAAGCGTCTAATGCGGCCGATGACAGTAACAAGCAGACTGAGGGTGACCAGTTGGGGCACCTGAATGCCTTCGCAGATTTGACTGACAAGGAGAATCCTGACTTCAGGTACGACTTCTGATGCAATGGTGGGGAAGCTACCGGCAAGAGATATTGTGGCGGTCTGAAGAGTAGAACGAGATAAGAGCTTGTCCATTATACATGTGGTGTTGTTACATAGTATATATTAGCTGGTGACCAGTGCGCCGTTATCTACCGATTATATGTTCAGCATGACAGTTCTCAATTGCGCTAAGATCATCAGGACTTCTTTAGCATGTTGTTGAGCATCCTGAGGAATGTCTAAATAACATGTAGACCTTGGTCGTGATGACTCTCTGCGGTTGCTTTAGCTGGGTCTATCAGGGCGACACCCAGAGGGATGCCCAGTCCGATTTGCTGATCTAGTGGTTGTCTACGGGAGGTGCTCAACTTATACGTCAAGTTACATATAAAGCTAATCAAACTTTAATTGTCACCACACTTCATAATTCAGCCAGATCGTTATGTCACGCAATCATTCAGGGGTGTCATTTGTGGTTGAAACTTATGCCTGAGAGCTTATGATCGCCATGCACAACTTAACACTTAATTTCTTACATACTATCCCGAAACCGCCGCTCCATCTCTTCACCCTTCAGTCTCATCATATCGAATGTACAAGAGCGAAACCTCAAGCCGACAGGCGATAGAGGAGGGTCCCGTATCCAAGAACATCAAAGCCTCCACTGTTAGGACCATAGTTACCGCCCCCGCCTTCAACACCAGCAGTAGAATTCCCATTGGTTTGGTCGCGATACAATTTGGTCCAGGAAGCGTTGGTGTGCTTGATGTCGTTGTAGTGTGCATAGACAAGCTCAAAGCCTGGGCGATGGGTGTATCTTCTATTCGCAGAGATAACAGTCTGATTACCTTCGTAACTCTCGTACAACGTATACGGGACGTCATATCCAACGTTATACTTTGAGACATATTCGGACCTTGATTCATATTAGTTACTGCTAATACAACGCTTAGGGAAGTGTCGCCTCAGATGGGTCTACTTACGCATGAAGCCCAGCATCTCCTAATGTGGCAAACAGGTCATCTCCCTGGTTGTAGCCTTGCTGCATGATAACTCCAAGTAGAGAAATGTCTAGAGTCGCATGGTCCTGGTCTCTCCCAGCCTCTTGGCCTTGGGACAGAGTTTTACCGCTACCGGACTCGGTGTAGTTCTTATAAATGAAGTTGTTGATCGCTCCGCGTCCGTCTCCGTTGAGAAAATAGTTTTTGCCATAGTCGTACATCGTTTGGTTGTCGGTAAAGACACCGATTGCCATGATATTAGCAATATTGCAAAAATCCCAGTTTGCGTACTGCAACTCAATTGTTAGCACGATTTATGCCGTCGCCAATTCGTATAGAAAGGAAACAAACATAGTGATATTCGTCCTGTCCATTGTGGGTAGTCAAAAACCTGTAACTCTCCGAAAAAAAGACGTCTTGGAGAAACGTCTTCATTTGGCCCTGATCCGAGGCACTCCAACCGCTATATGAACGCAAAAGGTCGGCTGCATTGGCTAACTGATAGCCATAGAGACCAGCGGCAAGGAATCGGTCACTACTACCACCAATAGCTACCATAGTAGATGACCAAGCATTAAGGATGGCAACAGCCGCGTCGGCGTATTGATCGCCTCCCTGGATATACCATCGGATAGCAAGCTGATATGCCGCATGTGCGTCGTTGTAGAGGCGGCGATAATTCTCCGTATGAGTACCGTCTGAGCCACGGTAGATAGTGGGTTGTGGATCTGGCTCGTATGTTGGTGATGCATGACTATTGTTGAGCAAGAGTTGCCAGTCCGTCGTCCATGGCTCATCGCCCTCGAGTACGTGATTCTTGGCTCTTTCCAAGTCTTGAGACGTGTGCAAGAGGCCAGGGTGGGCGAAGCCAGTCACGGAGACGGCCAGCACAATGATGAAAAAGAATCCTTTAGCTAGCATATTGGGTCAATTGCAAATTGTTGGTTGATGCCGACATCAATTGCCTGGGAACTCGCAGTGATTATTATAGCAACTCTATCGCCGGGCTAAGAGTATAAGACGTTCCGACTTGTCACATTAAGTTGATACCCATTGAACAAGTGACATCCAATTTTGGCAGAGATCTGATGCTACGTATCATGAGACAAAGATGGAAAGAATACGCGAAGAGTGAACCCATGACATTTCCCGATAGCATGCTCATAACTGAAAGGATCGTTATAAACCTTGTAGCGTTGTACTTTTGAGTTGCATGCCTCAATGTTAGCAGCTCACGCTCCTCGTAATTGACAATATTACCCTTCTGGTTCAATCATGCCCGAACCAAGTATTAGTAGGTTCCAGGGTACACCAGAGACTGCTTCATCGACCACTTATCCGTCTATTGGGTAACAAGAATGTGTAGGCAGCCGGACCACATTGGCTTGTTTACGACAGCTTTGCCTAGTTTGTGAGAAAAGCCGAGTTGGTTCTGGCCATGCTGCATAGTACAGAGATGCAGTTTCAGTTGAATTGACCCAAGATCATGGGACAAGACTAGTTGCCGCCTCTTCGGTGGACGGAAAAACAGCTACTGACCACCATCCATACCATATCCCATGCCACGCATTGTGCTTTGGGACTCCCGCATGGCAGCGAAACAGCCGGGAGCTCAAGGCCTCAAGCCATGGAACATAATGGAATGTGCAGCTTCTGCATAGGAGCCCAACTTCCCCGATTAAACTACTCTCGGGCGGTGACCGATCAATCGACCGATAACGTGCCATGGTCTTCACGCTAGCATATGATGAAAGTGCTGCAAGAGGTTATCCTCCGCTCTGTGGCCTGGCGATCATTCCCCAGACCTTCCCCGAAAATGCATGCGCGATTAATTACCCGGATGGACTTGCTGATCTGGAGCTGTTACGCCGAAAGTTACCAGGGTGTTGACGAAGTTGATATTAATTATCGGAGTTGGCCCGAGAGATCCTCCGCGATGTGCCACTAAGCCGTATTGACCATCTACCATTATAGACCAATAGCGTCACTATGCAGTGCTTATAAACACACGACGCATATTGCCTGATGTTGATCTCTGCATTGGCGACTGCATATCCGTTCATATTTGATAGCTAGTGGAACATAGCAGAACCTTTTTCTCAATCCTCAACTCTCAAGATGAAACTGCTTACTGTATGCTGCATCCCTGCATCCCGTTCATGACTTGGCTAACAAAGACTTAGTGGTCACTTTTACTCATATCCCCAGTGGAAAGTCTGGTACAGGATGTCCCGAGCATCAACGGTAGTTCCGCCAACATCAACATTGACCATTATTGACACTCTGTGCAGCTGCGATCCCGTATGTTCCTTGGACTGAGGGCATGAAGCGAAAGCCATCCGACTTCAACCATCCAGGTCTCTGGCATTCTCACAACGACCTCGAAGTCATGAGAAACGGCGTTGTCAAAGGGCTTGACCCATGGAAGTCAGGCTACGAACAGTTTGCCAATAGCAGTTTCTCGCAGTCCTCTTACAAGATGAACGGGCCATATCCTGTGATTTCCCGCGGATCGATTAGCAATTACACTTCGTTTGCCAATGACGCCCGTGCCGCTTACCATAATGCTATTATGTGTAGGGGCCCTCCCTTCTCTATGAATCTATATAAGGGTCTATAGCTAATTGCAATACCACAGGGTATATCACCAAGGATCAAGCTCATTGGGATCGCTCTACGACCATTTTAGATGCTTGGGGTACAAATTTGACCAACATCATTGGGACCGACCGCTCCCTACTCATCGGCATTGAAGGGACCCTCTTTGCAAATGCTGCTGAGATCATGCGATGGGAAGGCGGATGGACGGAAGTAGGAGCAAAGTGGCAGGGAGGCCAAGGGTTCAGTATCCAGCTCTACTGGCTATTCCTTCGACAGAGCCTGATCATTGGTCAGGCCAACTATGGCATAGCCTCCATCAAAGCTTTGATGGACTATGCAGTATATCTCGAAGATGTCTCAGCATACAACTTTGCCATCTGGTCTTGGAAGAACGATTGGTGCGCTGGTATTGATGCCACCATTAATTCCAAGACAGGCCAGAACTCCGAGTCTGGCCGAGACCAGGGCCATGTCATGTCTGGTCTCGGTTGGCTTGCTCTCGCCGCTAGAACTTCCAGGACTCAAGGCTACGACTTGTTCGGGTATGGAAACAACTTGCTCCTCAAAGGAGCAGAGTACGCAGCCAAATATAACTTGAACGAGACAGTGCCATACGATTCGAAATGGCGCCGATGCGAATCAGTTCTGGTCAATGGTCCCTGGCAAAACATCTCCGAGTTCAAGAGAGGCATCGTCCAAGAGGTTTCGGGTGTCGTAAAGAAAGCACCGGCAGTGTGGGATCTCCTCTACTATATGTCGGAGGCCAAGGGATTGAACAATCAGTGGACTACTAAGGCCAAGGAAGCATACGATGCTGCAGGTGGAGAGGTGGTGACTGGAGGTGAAATGCCTGGCTTTGGAGATCTGCTCTGGGGTACATCAAATAAGTAGCTTGATCTTTGACCTTAGTTTAGCCCCGGAGAATGGAGTGTGTTTATGTGAGAAGTTTGGGACTGTGTACTGTTCTTAGGAGGGCAGGACTCCCAATATCTTCTCCAATGGCATCTTTGACGAAGTCAGTTTATATGCGAACTACTAAGAGTATCCAACTAACGAGACGCTGATAGGTCTTCGGGTTCGTCGTTGCGGGCCATGACACGACTTGTACGCCGTTGTTGTGGGGTCTTAAATATCTTACTGACAATCTTTCATGCATGACATGCCGCCGTTTGGATCTTCAGACTGCTTACTCAACTGCCATGTATGAGGGGTGATCGCCATCCGTCGGGGAAATCATACGCGTGTCTATCCCACGTCTAGAGGCCAGTATTGAAGAGATACTACGTTGTGCCACGACCATCGCTATGGTTGTTCGCGAAGCCACTACCGATACCAAACTCCTGGGTCACCGAAATCCGAAGGGGACTACAGTAATAATAGCTGGGCATGGCCCGTCCATACTTTCTCCAACCCTGGATGTTGACGAAACGTCGCGCAGCAACTCTGCAAGGCTTGCAAAAGCTGAAGGACGTTCTCGTGCATGGAATGAACAAGAAATCGGTGTATTCGACCCTGATAGGTAGCTAGCAGCGCCAAACAAGGACTTCAAAAAGGGTGGCGATGATGAACGGGTATTCAATACGACGGCTGGACCCCATATTGCCGTCGGACTCGGTACACGGGGGTGTTTCGGCCGAAGACTGGCGTATCTGGAATTGCACATTATCCTTGTGCTGCTGATATGGAACTTCGAGTTGCTGCCCTGTGCCCAAAAGTTGTCCGGCTACGAGGCTGTTGAAGTAATCACACGCAAGCCAAGGAACTGTTATGTGAAACTAAGAAAGGTCATCAATTGACAATTTAGCTTCGCGTAGCGAGGCATTCATCACCATTTCTTTACCACGTCTCGTCGTAGCTCTTGCAATCATCAGTGAGTCAACGACAACGACAGTCCAGCTGTGGATGATATGGATGGGGAGGTTCCTGTATGTCAATCTTTTTTAACTCGGTGCATCGAGGGTCCAAAACCTCAGGTATCACATTCGATGTGAGTAGCGGTTTGGCATCTTAAATTCGTTTTCCGCTGGCGAAGCCCTTCGCTGCAAAGGCCCACTCTTTGAGAAAGGATGTCATTATACGATTACGCACTCTACGCAGAATAAGAATAAAATGAGAGATGTTTAAAAGTCTATATTGCGTCAAAGGTACCTAGTTTGCCAGAACAACGGTCCGAAGATACTGCTTCACCAACCCAAGAAATCCTTGATGTCGTCCATTTGGTAGCTGCGAATAACAAGGTATTGGATTCTCGAGCGCCTAATGCGAGGACGTTAAAAACTATCAGCTCGTTGGACTTGAAATAATTGTTTTAAAAATAGTAACAGAATGATATATATCCATACTTTAGTGTGCACATTCTGGGTATTTATGCGGGCTAGGATTCAGTATACTCCGCTGTGATCTTAGAACCTTTATAGGGGTGTCAGAAATTGCTTAAAGAGGGCGCGCCAAGGCAATACTGACTAATAAAGGAAATGGCTGTAAACCTCGACTAATATGCCTTGCATTGCCATACGAATCCTTTCCGTTTTGCCCGGCCCCAGGTCTCATCCTGCTGGCGTTCCGTCCGCGGACGCCCGAACTTGGAACGCTGAACCCCGCTCTCGATGTCGATGTCAAGTCGGATAATCTGAGAAGCGGGGGTGCCAATAAATGACAGTGTAATGATTCGGCCCTGGGACAAACCTCGCAGGTTATCGGGTGTTGAACAGATCGCGTGTGCCTTGATGACCTCGTTTATGTGGACTGTTGAATTCTGTCCCCAGCCTTCCTCGGAGACAGCTTTGCTCATTGTGCCTTCCTAAATGGATCTAGGGACGCTGACAGCTGACTGGTCGGTCATAGGATACTATGTGCGACTATCCTACTGTACAAAATCAGGCATCTTAGTAGTGCGTGAGATTGACTACTTATTCAGTGAGGGGCAAGCCTCGCCTGATGGCGTAGTGGACGCTCGAATCTCCCATAATCTACGTCAAAATCCTCACAGAGAGATCTGACTGCCATACGACAGTCCCAACTGCGGTCCATAAAAGAAAATAGACATCCGAGAAGACACCTGTAACTGATTGCGACACTATATTGAACCCACCTGCTCAGACTCCTTCACCTGGTGGCGACGACAGCGACGATGCCGAGCACCAATAAGCATAGAATTCCCCTGCTCTGAACCCAAACAGAGAAGACAATCCCTCCGACCAAGACTATCCCGCTGACAATGGCCTTAGCCTAAATGGTAGATATAAGTGTACCCTACCAACTAGAACCACCACTACCTTATCTAAGTCACTAAGCAATTCGGGCTCCTCATACCCTCTAATAACAGTCACACTTTCGCCCACCGACACAGAAAGGCTTATCGCTAGACTTGCGAAATTAAAACGCTAAGGTATCGGGCAGCATATCTCATTTCCCCTCAATTACATTAACCTAGCAGATATATAAAATAGTATCAATATAGAACAGCATTAGTAAACAAGTATCTAATATAAAGTAGGTCTAAATACTAAAGAAGATACTAGAGCGTATATTTTAGATTATAAATCTTCTATTAATTAGTCTTGCCTTGCTCCCTAGATAAAGCAGCCAACTGTTAAAGAAGCTAAAGACAAAATTAAATATACCGTCAGAAATTCGCCGGTAGGGCATATTCACTATTATATCAGACATATAGATATTCCTTATAGCAAACTATTTAATCTTAGGCCTATTGTTATACGAAACGTTACAGTTTAATGGAAAGTTATTGGCTTATGACCATCTTAATATAAAGCTATTGAAAGTGAAACAGACCTGACCGTTGAGATGAATCGAGGTACTCAAGTTAATGAGCCAACAGTTCATCTCTATGCTTCGCAATCCACTGTGCAAACGTCGTAGGCTCCCTGCCGGTGTATTTCTGGAAATTCGCCGATGCCCTCTTGAACATGTCACGGTCATACACTCCTGCCGAATCACGCACATGATCAGCCATGCGCTCAACAGAATTGATGGCAGCCTCTGGAAATCCTTTTGCCTCGAGCCTCCTGCGGTGGTCCTCCATGCTGATTTCGTTGATGGTGATTTTCGTATCAAGGCCATCACTGACGATCTCCCACGCCTTTCGCTGGGACAGTAGCTCTGGTCCACATTGATTGATTACCAACTCGCTCGATGGCGGCGGTTTGACGATTATTGCACCTGCTAGGGCGCCAATATCCTCAGGAGCGAGGTAGTCAAATGCAGCTTCGGGGTGGGCTACGTATAATTGACCTTTCTTAACTTCCTCCCAGTCGTGAAGCATATAGATGTTACTGGCGAAGTATGCGGGTCGAATTACAGTATAAGGAATACCACTCTCAGCCAGTGCAAGCTCAGCCTTGCCATGAACCATAGCAGAAATATCTGATCCTTCTGAAGATGTTTTTGCGCCCCCGGTTACAGTCACCGAGAACGAAGACAGAAGGATAACATGAGTGATACCAGCTCTCTTCATGGCTTTATACGTCTCTAAAAGACCACCTTGCGCTTCAAATAAAACGTATGAGAATGCAACGGTTGCGCCGGAGGCCGCGCGCTCAACAGATTGGGGATCAGAGAGATCGGCGTGGACGCGAGTGAAGCCAAGCTCCTTCTCGACTTCGGGTGCCAGACCTGGGATTGGTTTCTTGATGTTTCGCAAGGCGAGGATGACTTGAGCACCGCGAGATTGAGCTTCCAAGGCGGCAGCTCGACCGACTGCGCCGGTTGCACCGAAAATGATGGCTTTGACGGGGGGAGACATGTTGGGATGTGTTGAGTAGAGTGAATTGCTCTGGAGGTTGGAAGATCAATATCTACCTTGACCTTTTATATCTTTCAAGTCGGCATGTCAATGTTTAAGACCCCACTGTATCGGTATTTTCAAGCTACCCGTCGGTCTCGTATTGTTGTCCGTCTGAGAGCCTAGGGTCTGAAGATCGTCGGCTTTTGCCAGAGGTCGTGACATACATCAGCCAATCAATGACACAAATGCAGTGACGGTATAGTCTTTATATCCACTGCTAAACTGCGGCTGAATGTTCGGGAAACAAAACTGTCCGATCGGGTCTGTAAATAGTGAAAGGTGCCTTGGTTGTGGATACCGTCTTATAATCGACTTGAAAGTGTATATAGAGACAGGCATTAAAAGTTCTTACCTGGCATTTTGTGTCATTGTGTGGGGCGAACCATAAATCTGGAGCAAGACTTGTTTTACCGCGGCTTCTTGCGACCTTGCTCCATTTCTCAATGGCGCAAAGAGCCATGTCACTTGGCTCAGATCACGAAAGCCTCGTCACATCGTCTGCAACACTACGTTGCTCGTTCAGAGCTCAAGATGATTAGCCATAGCAAGCCAGTACCCTAATTTTTATGCGGCCAAGTTACACAATAGTCGGACAGAATGAAGGCTAACATACCATGTACATAGTGCCCATGTTCCCCGCGAGTTTTTGCGGCGTATGTACCAGCCCAGAAAGCAGGAAGCCCGTCTTGTTTCATGGAGCTACAACTACAACCTGTGGAGGAAGGGCTGAAGACCATATACGAGCGACTGGGAGGTCAATGGAGTCTGCAAGTTGGGGGTTGGGGATGGTCTGGGGAGCCGCCGGGCAAGCCGAAGGTTGTCGGGGAATGACACAACAATCTGAGGTAGCCAACTCGAATCCGCGGACCCCGCTAAGTTTCCTTTTCCGAGTATTCGGTTCACGATTAGTTTCCTGCACTAGTTCCCAGCCATGATTAGCTCTCTTCGCCTATCAAACGCGATCAAATTGACAGGCTGTTCAAACGCCGCTTTACCTCGCCATATTACTATACGAGATGGGCGCTAGTTGCGAACGTGCCTGGATATTTGGCGCGTATCCGTCCGTACTCTGCAACCAATCCCTCGCCAAGCAACGTGCGGATGTCTCCATCGTCATGAGGTGACAACAGGAAGTTCAGATTATGAAAACAAACGTGCTCGGGTTTAACTTCACCGAACACCGGCATCTAGCTTACGCATAGTCTATCATTTGAAATATACAAGCATGGCGGTTGATTTTATGGCGCTCTTAAGCTTCCGAATAGTTAAATAGACTGAAAGCCTTTGATAAATGATCCTGCCGATTTGGACCATCATCTTCTCATTGAAGTACGTGGTATGAGCCAGCTCTACTTTTGCCACGAGACACCAAAATAATGATCGGTATGATCATGCCGTTTCTAAGTGGTCAACTCATGGTAAATGATAAATAAGGATTGAATCAGAACTCCACTATACTGGAACGCATGATCAACCCATAAGGAAACCAAAACTGAATAAACCTGTTCACACTTGGGTTGATAGTTATTTGGGCTACTTGCCGCCTTAATAGCCGTTGGGCCATCCTCGGGATTACCGAGCGATCTCCTAGACGCCCTTGTGAATGGCGCAGTTGATGCAGGTACTTTCCTGAATCCCTCCGTCATTGTCCGCCCACGCTTCCGATACTGGACACCAGATGCTTCCCCAGATCCCGAGTACCTCAGGTCAGATGTGACCACCGTTGGTGCTATTGGAGCTGGTGGCTTCCAACGGCTTGGCTACTGCTTGTATTGTGGCACACCCTAGAGCACGGGCAACTTCTCGCCCTTCGACCGGTCGGTTTATGGCTGGGGTACTCCCGCATAGCGTATGTACGTCCAAATTGCTTTTCATCCCTCCTGATTCTAATAGCGCGAATAAGGGATCAGTTGAATGTTGTAGATCAAGCCCACTATGACAACGGACTGATCATGACTTTGCCATGGGCCCAAATCAAGGCCAAGGCGTCCCTGCCGAGCCTGGCATTGACGGCCTTGCCTAGGATCTATACCCCTATAACCTCTCCATTCTAGTTGACTGATCGTTCGATGGGGTCATTCCCGGTATAGACCGGTGGGGTTTGAAAGCGCTGCAAGCCGTTGTGACAGGATCGGTTACCACAAGAGGAACGTTACCATACCATATGAAGTTGGATTGGCCGGTGCGGGTCTTTCTAGTGTTCTGAATAGTACAGGAGTATACCCGGCCCTGCCAGGTAGCAGTGGCGTCCGAAATTGAACACAGGTCATTCTTTCCAGCGACAGCCTGCAAGTTCATACGGAAGGCGTAGCACCTGATGGTCGATTGAGCTTCCGCTGCGGGTGCGAGGGTTATCACGGATTCTGGGAGCATCATCTACTTACCAACGGCTCACGAGAACTACTTATGAAAGTAGGTAACTACGGTTGGGAAGATAGTACCGAGATCTGTAATAACGTGCACTGGACGAAAGCAGTACCAGCAGCATTCTCTGCGGAGCATGGATAAGACGTGACGAGATGGCTCCCTATTTTGTTGCGCCAGAACAGTTCGGGATTCGGAGGCGAGCCTCCAGTGTGGTGGATCACAGACGAGAACGACGCGGGCAACAACCACATTGCGGATCATCGGTCAACAGTAAGCGGAAATGAGGACTAACAAGTCCTCTTAGTTGGGCCATCTTTACAACATTTACTTGAGGACATTGAACCGGCGGGCAAACGAATATCTCGACGTACAATTCTCGGCGCATCCGGCGTACAACTTGCCCATAGACATGGTGGGCAACCTATCTTGGTTGGAAACTAAACCTAATAACTGACACACCCCGCCTTCCAGCTCGGATCCATCCCTAATATCGACGCTCCTGAGTGCGAGTCCCTTAGCTTTAACCACCTGGTTGACGAATATCGCTACCTCAATGGCCCTGCTAACCTAAAGGGCGTCAACCCACCTGCTGGAAGAGCCCAGAGCCAGAGTGGCCAGGTGCTGGGCACCCTCTGTAGATGCCACCGTCCGCCACTATCTCTTGTTGTTGCTGTTTTTACCGTGCTGTACTGTACAGGTACTCGCACGGAAGCTGTCTGGGTCACAATTCTTTTTCAAAGATAAGAAATCATTCGACCCACAACAATCAGCTAAATTGGTCGATTGGTGTCCTCGGAACATGTACCACATACTACCAAGTAATCCTCTCGGTTTTAGCTTTCACGTGAATGCTCTCGGGTCCGTGGCGCCTTTCGTACCCGAGTTTATGGGTAGGCTTCTATATTATCCGACCAATCGCCATGCCTGTGCACTTCAGCCGCCAATACTCTTGTCCATCTGACAGTCAGACGTCAGAATTCCATTTCCCAATAGCTGATGGGGCATGGCGCACCTGTTCCCAAAATCCTTCTGTTCCAATCTCGTCCACGGAAGACAGTTCCGTATATCGTAACGGGTTAGGGTTCCTATGAATAATTAGAGAAGTACCCCTTGACGTTGTTAAGTCGCCGCAACGTGACATGAATATCCTCCGAAGGATCGCCCTAGAGTAACACTACGCTAGACCCCGATCTTACTTATAGGCTATGCCCAACCGCACGAGTAACCTTCCCGACGGGCACATCTACTTTTCAAACACCTCACGATGATGAACAAAATTGCAGTCTTCGCTTGCCTTCTAGGCAGTACCCTCGCGGCTATTGACCGCAGCTGCGTTGACATAAAGTTTGACAGCAAGACCAATGTGCTTTCAGGTCGATGCCTGCCATACGACAATTCCGGTTACCTCCCAACTGCTCTAGACCTCAACACTTGTTTTGGCTATGACGGTAAGGAGCTTACGGTAAGTGATCCCTTTCTTCAATATGAAGATTGGCGCCACTGACCAGAATACAGCCGGACAAGAAGAACTTTAGCGATAGCTGCAATAACTGCCGTATGTTTGTAGCGCCTGATCCGTGGTGGGGTGGGAAGATCTATTGGCTAGGGTGTACTTGCGACAGTAGCGCTGAAGAAGCAACTGTCCCTATTGGTAAGTTCCAGGCATCGCTATTTCGAGACGCGGTATCTAACTTCACATTTAGAAGCGGCAACTGCGCATGAATATGTTCACAACGAGGGCGGTGTTCTTATGTGTTAACTCCAAGGTGATATTTACGAATTTTCCCTGCCGTTGATTTGATCTGAGGATTCCGTCACTATCGCGAATTGCGATGATACAACTGAAAGAAGATTTCATTATCTCCATATCTAGTCATTATAAATGAACCTAATTTGCAATGGCCGGTTGAACAAGGGTGTTTCCTATGACATCGATTAGTATCGTGAATTTCATGACAATGAACAAGACTTACCTCCATCGGGATACACAATCTGCCCATTATAGAACAGGCCGCCCTTTCCAACAAGGAACAAAATCGTAGCCGCCATATCGCTATCATTACCAGGTCGTCCAGCAGGATTCGACATCTTCTTTTTAATCTCACTCTTATTTCCCTCGTCAGACTTGCCAGTCGTCATCTCACTAGGAAATAGTCCCGGAGCAATAACGTTGACACGGACCTTGACATCCTTACACAGAGTGGCGAGAATGCGGCTGAGATGGGTCACGGCAGCCTTCGATGTAGCGTAGGCAGGTTGACCCATGCTGGAGCCTTTCATGGCTCCTGAGATGGATGACACGTTGACGATCTGGGAGGTGTAGCCGGGGACGGCGTCACGGCCTTTGGCGAGGAGGGGGAGGAAGGCCACGGACATGTAGTATGGCCCTGTGACGTTTGTTTGAAGTGTTTCGGCCCATTGTTCGGGTTTTGTTTTTAAGAAGTGATCAGAGATAGCCTGGGCGTCGGACATATCAGGCTCGCCGACCGATGCTATATGACAGTCAGCATGTGTTTCCTGCACAAGTATGTTTCAACCTACAGAACTTGGTCTCATCATCCCTGGCGATACCAGCATTGTTGACAAGCAAATGGATACCCTTGGGCTCCTTCTCTCCGACCTCCTTGGCTAGACGGATAGCTTCGTCCTTGGAGCTCACATCACCAGGTAGAACATGAATACTTCCAGGTCCATCACCATAGACCTTCTGGGTCTGCTCAAGCTTTTCGGTTCGACGACCAGTGATGTAAACCTTGGCTCCATTGGCTACCAACGCCTGAGTAATCATCAGACCAATGCCCGTAGCACCGCCTGTAACTACAGCAGTGACATGAGAAACATCAAACAAGGCACCAGCCTTGAGGTCGTCATTATTCGCCTTGTCTACAACCAGTTAGCCAAGGACCAATTCAACCATTTTTTAATACCTACGAACAGCAGCCATTTTGACAGTAGCGATTTGTTCAAATTTATTTAATCTTGGTGGTAAACAACGAGGTTGTGCGAGGTGTAGAGTTGCGCGAGAACAAAACGGCACACGGGCGGATTTAAGTAAAAACATCGAGGACGTAACGTTATTGAAATTGGGGCAGTTGATTACTTGATGACGGCGGGACCTGCTCTTTATGATGGGTCTGGCTTTGTCCAACACGTCATTGATTTTTTTTGTCTTAGATTGAATTAAAACTGGCACCGCGATGGATGTTTTTTAGTGACCTCAATATGATTCAACTGGCACGCATTCGCCTGACCTATCACTCGGTAAATTCTGAGTGTTACTGTCTGTGCTGACCGCCCCTCATTCAAGATCTCTTAAGATACGTTGCTGCGTTCATTACTCACTTGGCCCAAATGACTCGCTTTCAAGAGCTAGACTAGAGGCCGTTGGGTGGGCCTGAGTATGTGGAAACAAGGCACTCCTACATGGCCGCTAAAACGGAATTGGGGATGCTCGATCGATTCTAAAGCCTGTAGTGGTTGGGATGTTTTGTAATTTGTTAACATACTGTTCTGTCACATCCCTTGGTGGGTAGAAAATACTTACGCATTATTCAGGACACCAAGACAGGAGCCAAACAAGCCAGGGCCCACACAAGAGGAGATATAATTCAGGCTGCCTCATCTTCATCCTCCTTTCCGGTCTTATGTCCCTCGTCACTACTGTAAGCATTAAGGAGTACATCAAACTATTGGGGGCAAATTGTATTTTCTATTTCCCAGTGTGCACTTTACAGAAAGTGAACTAAAGGAATCAAACAGTTACTTAGTTGAAGCTTTCAAATCTAAATATAATTTTAAGAAGGCAATTCAATAACATAGATCTAGCAATTAATAAGCATTATTTAGATTGAAAGTAAAGTTACAAAATGTACTTTTACTTTCAAGACCCATATCTGCAGTAAACTGCTTTTAGCAATGCGTAATTGTGGCGTTTTCCATTGGTACAAAACTATCCGTTCAAACTAATGGCCGTCACCTTTTTATGCTGTGTCATCTTCTGGTTGCTGCCGAGCCGTAAGATCAGACATTATTGAGCATTACGTATTTTCAACGCAAGTAGTACATTCAGGTTTTCCACAGCCTGATAACACTAAATCGATCTCTATTCCATCAATCCATCCTCCGATCATTCCGACATAGTCCGTTCTACAGCGAACCGGCGATGGACGGCCGAGAATCAGAAAATCAGCATATATCACCTGGAAGCGGGGAAATTTCTGCATCCAACGGGACTTTGTGTGAGAAGTGCCTTGCGATTTCTTGGAAGCCTGATGATGTCGGACATCGCCAGCGTGTAGAAGGCCTGTATGAATGGGAGTTGGATCACCATGAAACGTTCAGCAACCTTGAGGCATCATGTGAGGCTAGTTGTCCGTTGTGTCAAACATTATTTTTGCTCCTGGTCTACGACGGTCTAGAATCTGGGACGAGTGGTCCCTTGCTTTGGGGTCTTGGATGTAATCGTGGCCGGTGGTATTTGGAACTTAAACCGCAAAGCCCTGATATTAACGAATGGTTGCATGTGTATGATGCTGGTATACACACCCTCTCACAGGCAGTTACAACCGTGAAAGGTATCATCAGTGATAACCCAATGACCACGGATACTAATGGGGTTCCACAGGCCTCGCACCGTCCGGTCTGGCAAATGATTTGCGTGCTCTCCACGATGAGAGCATTAAGCCATGGTTTGAAGCCTGTCTATGCCCTCGGGCACATATGAACTGTCCAAACTTGCCGCCGAACGAAGAAGTGTCCTACCGCATGCCAACTAGGTTAATCGATGTTGGGTCTGAGAGACAGCCGACAGCTAAGCTTGTCATGTCGGAGAACCTATCAGAGCATGACAGAAAATCACCGTACCTGATCTTAAGCTATCAATGGGGAAAAGGCAATAATCCTGCGCGAACAACTAGTAAGAACCTAGAAGAAAGGAAAGTTGAAATCAAGGTTCAGAACATGCCGAAGACAATTAGAGACGCGATTGATATTACACGACTGATAGGCATACGATATCTCTGGGTTGATGCTGTATGCATCATTCAAGCTGATACATCTCTCGGTTTACAGCAGCAAGATGACGTTGCAATAGCTGACTGGGAACAAGAATCGATGAATATGGCAGCTTATTATTCAAGCGCCCTTTGTTGCATCGCAGCAACGAGCGCAAAAGATAGCTCAGAAGGGTTCCTTACCGAAAGGCGCGTAATGAGATACGGTTACAAAGAATGGCATCCACCAGCGAACGCCTTCGCTCCATCGCCGCATGCCGTTAGGAGGCAGTTCCGAAACTCGCTTCTTAGCAGGGGTTGGTGTCTTCAGGAATGGCTCTTATCTACCCGAATCCTTCACTGGACGTCCAATGGGCTAATATGGCAATGCCCACATGGGTTCTTCTGGGAAGGTCAAAGTGGATTCCAAGGCGAGCTTCCGGAAGGGTTTACAGACATCCACGATGGGCCTCGATGGACAAATGATTGTATCTTTGACCTCGGTTTCAATAATCTGGATACGGAAGCCATATGTAGGATCCTATTTTGTGACGATAAGAATGCCGTGGGAAAGGCCTGGATCGATCTGGTATCTCAATTTGTTCAGATGAATCTATCGTTCTCTACTGATAGGCTTGTAGCTATCCAGGGGATAGCAACAAGGCTGTCAGAACGCCATGGGTTTGAATATTTTGCCGGGGTGTTCCGGTCTCATTGTGTTGACCACCTGCTTTGGAGTGCAAGATACCCACGGAACTCACTAGAAACTGGTGACAGCTTTCCTACATGGTCTTGGGCGTCATCGCAGGGTGAGATCGATTTCTTCCACGATTTTGAAGCCGCGACCTCTCTAGTCAGCGATCTCCAGCCCTTCCCATCAGCTGAAAAGCAAGGCAATTTTCGGAATCCGGCAAATAAAGAGCTTCGTTTTACTGCACCATTGGTGAAGCTCAGCGACCTCGAACCGATAGAGGCGGAGTCTGGAGCTCAAGGGGGATCGATTGAGAGCGGGGAGACCTTGGATAGTTCGCTGGGGCGTAATCAGTATGTGTTCAGGCCCGAGAGTCCTATTGGGGAGGATCGACGTGCAGAGTACACCTTGACAATTTGGCTACTCCTTTACCTTTCACAGATCGTGCGTACTTGCTTGCATTGCGGGATACTCTATATCAATGCGAAGGACTTGTAGTGCAGAAGGTTAAGAATGAACGAAGGGTGGATCCACGCGATAAAATGAACGTGTATGAGCGAATTGGCATATTCTATACTTGGGGCGAAATGACAGATGTTACGGACACTCTAGGCTGGGAGACTAAAGTCATCATTATTTAACAGACATCACTATTTCTAATTTCAATGCAAGGTATTTAGAAGCTTTTTGGTTCCAACTTAATGGCAACCTTGCTCAGACGACTCATCAAGATCAGTGAAAAGCGTGTCGCGTGACTGTACTACTTTCATAAATTTAATTCACGGTGTTTTGCATACCCGAAAACAGCTTATACAATTTAACCATATTGTAAAGTCAATCCAAACTACTAAAAGCTTGAGCACCAGACAGAAGTAAACAAATTGACCTCTACTCCAGGTTATCTGACTTAATTTATCCAGCTGGAATTTCATCAAGAGCCGACGGCATCTCGCATTAGTTCGGCACTAAACAGGGATGCTGGATACGAATTGCCGGCCATAACAGGGTCACATCATAGCGAACTCCGTAAAACATGGTCAATGCATCGTCAAGACAAGACTCTTTCATGCAGATCAAATCCACTTGATTAAACCCCGCGAATGCGCAGACGGAATTCGCGTTGTTAGTTATGCCCGAGCGATTAATAAACCGGAAAGTCCGCGGCATATTGTACGCAATACGACACGAAGCCCCCATCTGCAGTGGATGTCGCAGGTTCCGAGTCAGGAATTTGATATCTAAAGCCTGCGATAGGACGGACCTGACGCGTGGGGACGTAGGCGGCGCTGGTCAGTGGCTTCATTGTTGCATTGTGATGGGGATCAACGTCCTAATGTGGCCGTGCATTATCGACATGCAGTTTCCTTTTAAGGAGGAGTTAATGCTTTAAGAAGCTGAAGTCCCACCAACTGAACATCAGATCATTAACAGCAACCTCTCGCACTCGACACTCTACGGTATCACATTTTGACGCCAACATGGCTGTCCTTCACTCTGATCTAGTGTCTAGTTTGACACTCAGCGGTGGTTTAGCAATTTTCGCTGCAGCACTGGCTCTCTATACAACAATTCGCACCGTCTACAATGTCTTCTTCCACCCCCTCTCCAAAGTCCCAGGCCCAAAGCTCTACGCCATCACCCAGCTTCCATTCCTCTGGAACACAACTCGAGGTCAATGGATCCATCGTCTGATGGACCTCCACGACCAATACGGCCCTGTCGTTCGCTACGCTCCCAACGACGTCTCTTTCATCACCGCCGACGCTTACAAAAATATTTACGGTCACAAAACTGCGGGTGCAAAGATCTTTGAGAAAGATCTTCGGGCCTATAGACAGAACCGCCCTGCTCCGAATCTGATTATCGCGAACCACGAAGATCACAAGCGTCAGCGAAAGCTTCTCTCTCATGCATTTTCTCAAAAGGCTCTTCGTGGCCAAGAAGGTCTTATTAACCATTACGTTGATCTCTTCATTGAACGTCTTACCCAAAAGGCCCAACAGGGTGAGGCTGTTAACATGGTCGCATGGTACAACTTCGCTACGTTTGATCTAATTGGCCATCTCGCTCTTGGCCAACCCTTCGGATGTCTCGAAAGTGGAAACTATCATCCCTGGGTTCGCAGAATCTTCTATACAATGAAGAGCGTCAGTTTCTCACAAGCACTTGTCCGCCTCGGCCTCAAAAATTGGATTCCTACATTGACACCTAAGAGACTGCAGAAGGCCACAGAGGAGCATTGGCAATTTACCGAGCATGCGGCTGGTGCGCGCCTCGATGCCAAGGACACCAACAGCCAGGACTTCATGTCGTACATCCTTCGATACAACGATGAGCGGGGAATGTCCAGGCCTGAGATTCTTGAGAATTCGAGTCTCCTTATCATTGCTGGTAGTGAGACGACTGCTACGTTGCTCAGCGGTGCTACTTATTTCCTCTTGACTAATCCTGACAAGTATGATAAGCTTGTCAAAGAAATTCGCTCTACTTTTGCTTCGGAAGATGAGATTACGGCTAATGCTGTTGATCATTTGAAGTATCTGCTGGCTGTTCTATCTGAGAGCTTCCGATTGTGTAAGTCAAGTCATATCTTGCTATCTGTATTCGGGTAGTTGTTGAGATCTTGTGCTGACGTGAGAACCTTAGATCCACCTGTCGCCGCCGGTCTTCCCCGACTTACACCTGCAGGAGGTGAATTCATGGAGGGTTACTATATCCCAGAAAACGTGAGTAACTGGGAGGCTCTTTGAATCGGAGCCCCTTCTAACTAGTGACCTAGACTGCTGTTTCCGTCCCTCAATTGCCCGCCTACAAATCATCCCAAAACTTCAGAAATCCTGAGCAATTCGTTCCCGAGCGCTGGCTGGATGATCCTCTGTATGCCAGTGACTCTCGAGCCGTAGTGCAGCCATTTTCTATGGGACCTCGAGATTGTCTCGGCAAGAAGTAAGTCCAGTCATCAGATTGTCAAGATTGAAGAGCTAACATGTTATTGCAGTCTGGCTTACGTCGAGATGCGACTCTTGTTGACACGCTTGCTCTGGAAGTTTGACCTTGAGTTGATGCCTGAGAGTAAGGGTTGGTACGACCAGAACATTTACGTCATCTGGGAGAAGAAAGATCTCAGCATCAAATTGAAGGAGGTCGTTCGGGAGAAGTAGTAGCGCCATTGAGTATTGGCTATGGGCGCGGACTGAATTATGACTTCTGGTAATTAGTCGCCGGAATGGATTGGACCCAAGAGTGGACAACAAAGTTGCACAATTTCATTACTTTATTTAGGCTATCATAAACATCATCTTCATCTCGTTATCCTCAAACCTAGCTGCTCTTAGGCGGTAAAGTCCTTGTGGGCCAACTCGTAAACAAATCCAGCGGTAACCTTAGCATGCTGCATAACATGGTCGAAGTCAACATACTCTATGGTATCGTTAGGAGTGTGAATGTAAGGGTTGTGGTTTCCGAAGGGTGTCTCAAACAAGAACGACGAGGGGTATCCATTGCGGTGAGCAGAAGCATGGTCAGAGCAAGCATAGCCACAAGTAGACTCCTCGTAAGAGATATCAGCGTACTCATCGATGAGAAGCTTAAGGAAGTCATTCTGAGCAGCGTTTGTGAAATCGGTGACAAGACCGAAACGCTCAATGCCATCGCGACCCTTGTAGCCGACCATATCCTGGTTCAGCATAGCCTCGACTTGAATGCCGAGACGGGAGTAGCTGTTGAAAATGTCCTGAGAACCGAGAAGACCGGTCTCCTCGGCGGAGTACCAGTGGAACTCAACAGTGTTGAGATGATCGCCCTTGGCAATACGCTCATCCTCGAGGAAGGCTCCAAGAAGGTTAAGAAGCATAATGGACGCAGAGCCATTGTCATCAGCTCCAGGTGCCCGTCCCGCACCACGATCATTAGAAATGACCGAATCAAGATGCGATCCAGTGACGACAGTCTTAAGTCGAACCTTTCCAGGAATCGACACGACGATTGAAGGCTGCGACCAAGCCTGATGCTGGATAAGACGGACGGAAGCGAGAGGGTGCTTGCTCTTCTTGATGACCTTTTCAACTTCCTTGTGCAGCCACTGTGCAGCCTCAACTCCGTAACGAGAGTTGAAGTAACGGTTGTGGAAGGAAGAGAATTTCTTGAGTTGCTTCTCCATGGTCTTGGTCTTGACTTTGGTGATCATCTTTGCGACGTTGGATTGGTGGGAGAGTTTGGTGGGGTATGAGGGGGTGAGGGCCATGAGGCTGGATGCTGGGCTGTGGTCCTTCCATTCTGTGATGTCGAAGAAGTGGATGTGGTCCTGGGGTTGTTAGTGATGGTTGGGAATGGGAGGTGGGTAGCTTACGTCGATCATCTGGAACTTTTCATCTTCGGTGACTTCGACGGTCTCACCAGCGGCGGTCTCGAGGGTGAAGAGCTTCTCAGCGCGCTTCTCGGAGGGAGCGGTAGCGGTAGCTGTGGCGGCGAGAGCCGCCACGAGGGGGACTGAGTAACGCATGGTGGAGGATGATGAGATGAGATGAGGATATCGAGACCAGGATGAAGGACCGGACGATCGCATTATATACCCATCACATCATGCGGGGATCCTCGCTTATCAAAAGTTCAAGTCTACCCGACCACTATCATATTTACTGCCATGCATACGGTGGTTGGTTAGACCGCTCTTACGGGTCAATTGAGAGGCCATTTGGGAGGCGGTTTATTGAGTGCCAAGTCCGTCTACTCCACATCAGGAAGCTGAAGAGGCAATTGGGATGTAACCTAAGCCGGGGCTTGGATGAAATCTTGTCAATTACTGGAGGATTTGGAGAAACATTGAGATAAACATGCTCGAAGTTGGTCAGCACTTGTTCCTGGGAACATGCAGGAACGCTGGGCGTTTACAGGTTCCTCGCGTGGTTGATGGTGTGGTGAGGTGAGGTCCAAGTCCAACTCAATTGGTTCGTACAAAGGATTCTCAACCACCACAGCTACAGCAATTGGAGAAGTTCTCAATTCGAAGGATCATCCAAATATCGAAGGGATCCATTTCGCTTCAACTCTGATTTAAGCTTAATTGAAGCTGTTCCTTCGTTCCAAGAGAGGGGTAAGTAAGCTCGACTCAAGGTAGCATCCTATCTGGGCAGGTCGGACGATGATCCCCAGAAGTATTTCCATGATTGGAAGGTGGGAAAATACCGCCAATCCCGACGAACCTGATATGCAGTAGACAGCTCCTTGCCAAGATATAAACAACATCGCTAGCAGAGTTCGTATCAAAAGAACCTCTCACCCTTGCATCCCAGAGATGTTAGTTCATTTTTGGCTTGCTGTACTTATGGTAATACTTTATCACGGAACGTTATTCTAGCTATCACCAGTCAGCGATGCCAAGCATGAAAAGTTCAAATGCGGCGAGACAAAATTATCATAAACATATTTATTCGTAGCATACTTCCTCCAGGAAAGCATTCTCATCTATCTATCTATACAATCCACCAGTTCATCCCATATTATCCATCATCAGATCAATCGCTTAGTGGCGGTAGATCTCCATGCGCTTCTTGAGGCGGAAAGCAATAGCACGCTTGCGAGCAGAAGCAGACTGAGTGAAAGCACCAGAGCCACCGAAAGGTCCAGCAGCAGCACTGTTGCGAACTCGGACGATGCAGACATTGTCAGCTCCTCCAACAGATCCCTCACAGGTCATACCCTGAGGCATCTTGACAGTAAGAGGGAAGTCGGTGTTGGTAGCGAGAGAAAGACCACCGAAACCGACACCGGGAACGTCTTGGACGACTTCGGCGGACTGGAAGGCGGCAGGGTCGGTGCCGCCGGATGTGGCGTCGATGTCAGCTGTCATTGGGCCAGCGCCGTCCTGGTTGATTTGTCGGTAGGTCATGGTGATTTCACCGTTGTTGGAGCAGGTAGGAAGACCATTAGTAGCTCCATCACCAGCGGTAGCAGCAACACTAGCCTCCTGAGGCTTGTCAGCCTTTTCACCACCAGCACCACCTCCAAGACCACCAAGACCACCACCAAGACCTCCGAGAAGGCCACCAAGGAGACCACCTCGCTGACGCTGACGCTTCTGGTTGTTGTTGCGGCCACCCTGCAGGCCAGAAATGTCATCCTCAACACCAACACTGGCGTCAGAACCATTGTTTGTGGGAACATTGTTGGCACCGCTACCGCCCATGAAGTTGGCGATCATGACGGAGGCGTCAACAGGGCCGTTACCCTGGGTCCTGCCGAGGGCGCTGGCCCGGTCGGTTCCGAGCTCGCGGTCACGAATGATGGCGGTGTCGGCCTGGGAGCCGCAGCCGTTGCTGGAGCAGTCACGAGGAGTGCCATCAGCGATAGTAAGACCAGGCATGGAGACACCGTTGGCTCCTTCGACGGAGACGACTACTCCGTGAGCAGAAGCGGTGGCGATGAAAGCGGGGATGAGAGCGTAGAAATGCATTTTGAATATGTGTTTTTGTTGAGTAAAGAGTAAAAGAGAATTGGGTATCTTAGTGAGAGTAGGTAGATAGGAAAAAGGTTAGAGAAGGTAGGAAAGATTAAAGTTTTTGAGTATTGAAATAGGCCACCAGGGCTGAGAATGTAAGAGATAGAAGAGATGAGAGAAGACTGTTGATTGTTGTTTGATGAGAAGTTATCCAGACAGAGAACCAAGAGTCTTATATAGACTTTTGGAATGAGATGTCTTGGTCGTTTATCGCCCTATGATACTGTAGCTCAGCCTTTCAAACACATTGACCTCTCAAACATCTTGGCCAACATATCACAGCGCACAGATTCTGTTTCTGTTTCTGTTTCTTACCCTGCGACATCATAGCCACCTCTTTTTTTCTCTGTATCAACGTTTGGAGTTTCTCGGTTTGAAGTTTCTCGATGCCCCATGTTGTGGAGTTTCACGTTTCGCTCAGACCACCTTTCACCCGCTGTGGATCTCACGACTCTCGGATCCGAAACACAGACTCTAACATGCTTGGCTAATTTATCTGTTGCGATTGGATCGTCAGATCTGCATTTGTTCTGACACTTGGTTGAGAAACAGCTGTGGCTGTGCTTCTGTCGGTTTTTGGTAGGCGTCTCGTGGCGGGTTGTATGATCGACGTATAGCTTCATGTTTTTCGGTATTCCCGTGGTTTATTGGTATTTTTAGTGGTGAAACTTTACTGTGAGATCTTGGCAGAGGCGCAGTTGAATTGTTATGTCATTGGACTTGGCGACGCTGTATTGAGAATGACACTATCACCAAGCCACGGGCTGAATTGTCGTAGCCGCAGAGATTAACAAGTATGCGGCAATCTATCCCACACATATCTATCATACATTCTATGCGTGACTACCTGTCCGTGAACTTCGCAATAAAACAGTAAAAAGTAATAAAAAATGTTAGCTTTCTCAATTGGTAGTCTTTGATGGCTGATCTTCTGTCTGGAGTTACCCCAGCTCCACTGTTTGCGGTTGTCTGATAAGCCACGATACGCGATAGGTCGGGTTCAGGTAGTGCCCAGCATTTCGCGACAATCCCCGACAAAACATATTCTATTTCCGCACGATGTAGAAAAAAACGCTTAGATCCCAGTTTAACATCTCTCGGATCACGACGTTACCGAAGACCCTGGTCTCCCCCATCTCGGCGCTTACCGGTCGATCTTACAACCCTCGCTTCAGTTGTTAGTACTGAAACCTTGAGCTAGAGCCCCGTTTCACAACCTCCAAATCCAACCTCGGTAATGACAAAGAGAACGTGATAAAAAGAAACTCTAAAATTCCAATCACCTTTAGCGACTGTTTAGTTTTGTCTTAAATTCTGTGATAGTGCGTTCGGGATTTGTCATAGCGCGCATAGCGCACATAGCGCCGTGTTTGAAGGCTGCGACATGGAACCTCCTTGTCGCTTCAGAGATCTGACAGGCAGGGGGTGTTGATTGTTTCATGGTGTCACCGCCGAGGTTTCCTTATCACATGTCTGATAATGTCAAGGAAGAAGCGAATGCGAGAGATGCGACTGGATCTTTAGATATGATCCACACAGGGGATTGTCTTCTGGAAGGGTAATGTAGTATCGCAGACTTGCTTCTGGCGGCTGACAATCCTCCTAATTGTGATAATTGAGAATTGATATGATGGATGATACGGTAAGGGTTTGGAAGTGAAGAAAGTCAATTGCAAGCTAAAACAATAGTTTATTCGATAATCTTGTAGTTTAGAGTAACTGTACCGAGGATGTCTTAACAGCGGTACTATAGCTTACACTTTGAGTATGAATTTCTCGCCACTTGCACCGGCTTTGAGGGTGTCAAGCGTCTTCTGCGCTGCTCCCAAGCCACCATCGATAACATAAGGTCTTGGGGCGACTTTTAGAGTCCCATTTTGCAGGTTCTCGTGAAGCCATCCTTCGAAGAGCCACTTTGCAATATGGGGATAGTCTTCGGTAAACCGCGAGCAGTCCGTGTGATGAACTTCAACTCCGCTAGATAACGGTTTGTCGGCTGGAAATGGGAATAGTGTGCTGAGCTTGATTCCCTGTGAAGAGTCGACTGTGTTAAGGATCTCTGCGACGGAATCAAACGAAGACCCTTCAGATCGAGCATCAAGGACGGCACAGATCTTCAATCCTGCTGCTTCGACAGTTTGCTTCAGCTTCTGTGCGATTTCTGGGTCGCGATAATCCCATGCTTCAGTTGCACCCAAGCTCTTCAACCATTCGTGGTGCTTTGGGCTCGCAGCCACATAAACAGACCATCCCATAGTATGTGCGATTTGAAGTGCTGAAATGGCCGTCGATGAAGCACCACTCCATATAAATATAGCACCACGTTCCTCCTCGCGTATCTTCCGCAACGGCAGCCCCATACTATCAAAAAGCGCAATAGACGCAGTGATCATACCGACCGGAAACACAACACCGTCCTCAAACGAAATGTTGTCAGGCAGGTGAGAAGTAGCAACCTCGTCCATGATAGTATACTTCTGGAACGCTGCCTTGTCGCTATTTGGGTAGATTACTCCAGTGGCAAAGCCCGTGACGCGATCACCTGGCTTGAAGCGTGT
Source organism: Fusarium sp. NRRL 66335 (assembly GCA_004367055.1). Classification (NCBI taxonomy): domain Eukaryota; kingdom Fungi; phylum Ascomycota; class Sordariomycetes; order Hypocreales; family Nectriaceae; genus Fusarium; species Fusarium sp. NRRL 66335. Next base: position 32,524 of record QHHG01000114.1, on the reverse strand, counting down.
AATTCCAGGTCCAACTGAGATAACGGTGCCGGCGAGTTCGCTGCCGAGTACGCCTGGGAATTGTTCGATCAAAACTCCAAAGCTTTGGACTTTCCAGTCTGAGGGGTTGGCGGCGACGACTTCATTGCGGACGAGTAGTTCGCCCTTGCCAGGTGAGGGGATGGGACGTTCACCGAGGGTGAGAATACCTTGCTTAGTTGGGAGCAAGGAAGCGGTGTTTCGTTCAGAGGCGCGATTCATGATGTCTTTAGATTCGAGGGAATTGACGTGACGTTAATTGAGCATAGAGATGTGAGTGACATCTTTGAATCTCACAGCAGCGGCCATAAATATGTATCTCACTTTATACGATTACGAATGTAAGACGTAGTTATCAATCAACTCCGTCGGTGCATCTCAACCGTCATGAGTCCTCGCAAAGAGTTGCCTACATGTATTACAAATCAAGCCATGAAGTTTAACCTAGTTAACGCGACTCTGTCATAAACGCGTCTGATTGGTTTGTGTAGTGGTTGCATGTCAGCAATCTTGCAAGAAGGATTCATAATTGAATGCAGGTACGGTACTCCGTACTCTCATCAGGATGTATCTTGTTGAAAGGCAAGGTTAGATTAACAATAATGAGGTCATCTCACAAATCACTTGTGGTAGGCAAGTTATCGCGACGCGTTCTAACGCGCGAGAATTAAAAATAGAAGCATGTTCATGGGTGGCTGAGGAGTCGGGGTAATTTAAAGCCGACTAAGCTTTTGTGATTGGTGTCAATAGGTGGATCGTTCGAGATGACCCTCTGACGTCAGTGAGTCTTGACTGATAGAGAAGCAGAAAATATTATGATATGTCTAAAGATACGATGAAGATGATGTTAAGTTGGGTATTTTAGTTCTTGAAGCTACTGGGAAAGTAAGTCAAGTTATTTGTATCTTATTTGCAGCGTATTTGGTGACACCGAGCTATTTACCACTTGATACGTTTTTTGCTACAATGAACACGAAAGGTTACAATTGAATGTACACAAACTATCAACGGCAGAATTAGCAAAACCCCCTCCTGTCACCCCTCAAACTGGGCAATAAATAAATTACTTTTCCATAGTTTTGCTACTCTTTGAATCTTTTCGTTTGAGATTACTGTCGCCTCGTCACTCTTCATGTAAATGTACATTTCCTACCCTGTATACAACGATGTTGTGGTAGCAGCGAGTCAGCAAAGCTGGGGTCTAGTGTAGGCACGACTCAAGCATCCATGCGTCCCCGCCAGGTCACGGATCTCGTCGGTTCGCAAACAGTCCAATCAAAGCTCACGGACGCTGAGACAAGCAAGCGAGTATGTCAACCAATAGGTACTCAGAAGCAAACCCCGCCTTGTCGCAAAGCATCGGATTTCTTCCGCCAGAGTATCATAAGCACAGACCCTGCATAGCATAAAACACCAACTGCCTCCAAGCCAAGCCCGAGCGCACTATCCTAACCAGCCATCCAAAATCAGAACATCATGAACTTTTACCCACCACCTCCCGTCATCAAAGCAAACGTCTGGGTTCGCATCCCAGACGACAAACGATGTATCGGCCAAGAGTCAGAATGGCGCGGAGGCTTTGCAGGTTCTTTTAAGCATATCTTTCTTGAAGGACCTGTCTTTGACAGTGCTGGCAATTTGTATATTGTTGATATCCCTTATGGACGCATTCTGAGGATTGATAAGGATAAGAACGTTGAAGTTGCTGTTAGTTGGGATGGCGAACCAAATGGGATTGTTGGAACTGCGGATGGAGATTTGTTAGTGGCAGACTACAAGCAGGTAATTATTGCTTCTTCGTGTATTATGAGTATAACTAATATGTGCACAGGGAATTCTTTCATTTAATCCCGAGACTGGAAAGATAGGACCTCATCTTACAAGAAAGAATCTCGAGAGATTCAAGGGCCCAAATGATCTCATCGTCGACTCCAAAGGGAATCTGTACTTTACAGACCAGGGACAAACCGGCATGACAGACCCAACAGGACGAGTCTACCGTTTATCACCAGACGGAAGACTCGACACGCTCCTCGACAACGGCCCTTCACCAAATGGTCTCGTCCTCTCCCGCGACGAGCGCTTCCTCTACGTCGCCATGACCCGCGCAAACCAAGTCTGGCGTCTCCCACTCCACGCCGACGGGACAACCTCCAAAGCAGGAGTATTCTTCCAATCCTTCGGCAACGCAGGTCCTGATGGCCTATGCCTTGATGAGGAAGGAAATCTGTTTATTTGTCATCCTAGTCTTGGGTCCGTGTTTGTGGTTGATACGCATGGTGTGCCCAAGGCGAGAATTGTAAGTGGTTCAGAGGGGATTAATCTTACGAATTGTTGTTTTGGAGGGAAGGAGCATAAGACATTGTATATTACGGATAGTTTGGAGGGGAATGTTCAGACTGTTGAGTGGCATTGTCGCGGGGCGGTGGCTGCGCCGACGCTGAAGCAGAGTAAGGCTGGATCATAAGTTAGTCAAATTTAACTAGTATCCTTTTAGTTGAGGCCTAAGTAAAATTATCTACTTCGTTATTGTAAAATTATGTGGCGTTCTGTATCCGTAGGAAACCCAATTATGCTTCGTTGCCCAAGCAGAGTAAAAAAGCTTTGTTGTCTTGTCAAAGCTTCGCGTCGCGTACGGCTACGGTCTACCAAAGACCCAGAGTAGGCACCTCCAAACACGCAGCGACATACACAGCACAGGACACAAACCAATCTAGTGCCATTTCGGCCATTCCCCAAGGCATCTGATGGTGTTGTTCTAAGCTAACCGTCTCAACTACCGAACAGCCAAGACATCTCCGACTGCACTGTCATGAACAACATCCACATTCTCCTCACAGCAATAAACAGCTGGCCAACATCTCCGGATATCGGCATGAATTGCGTGTCTGTATATCCTATTATGGTTACAACTGCGTAATTCACCGAACATCCTCCACGGTCTTTTTCCCCAGACTAGCCAACTTCCCCATCAATGCGCCCTCGCGTAACATCCTTCCTGACTCGTCAACTCACGATAATGGGTCCGGGCTTTTATCACGAGGGGAAATACAAGGTAAACCCCTCAAAGGTGGCACCTGGAATTCGTCCGACAGCACTAGGAGATACCCCGATGGCAGCCGTTTTGACTCCACGCTAGACCGGGGCTCCACCTAGTGAACCTGGGGAACTCGGGGAACAACGAAGATTATCGGCTCTCCCCGCCTTTTTCTTTCCTGCAAAGGTCAAGATTTTCTCCACGTCCTTGGCAAGGTTCCTGTTGGAGAGACGAACGGAACTAATCCAAGGGGCTGTTGGGATACCATATATTGCTGCTTCGTCTCCTTGGCAATTTTATTTCTCCAGGCTCAAGATCTCTTGTTTCGAGCATCAATCTTCTTGTTTTTCTCAGTGGCGAGACTTCATCTTCAACATGGCGAGACCAAATATGATCAAGGCCACGAAAAGGGCCATCAAAGACAGTCCCAAGGAAATCTTCAACTGGTATCTCCTGGCATGTACTTGCATCTGGAGTTTCTCAGGTGTAGCCAAGGGTTTTGATGAAGGTATACACACTCCCCTCCCACCTGCACCACTCACATAACTAACACACTTAGGCAACATCGCATCCCTCGTCATCATGGAAATCTTCAAAGAACGCTTCGGAATCGATAACCAAACCGACCACGAATATGCCAACACAAAAGGCTGGATCGTCGCCATCGCTACAGCTGGTGCAGTCTTTGGCTGTTTGGGTTGTGTGTGGTTGACTCAGCGTCTTGGCCGAACACGTACTTTCCAGTTTTTTACTGTCGTTTACATGGCTGGTATCTTTGGTCAGACCTTCAGTAATGGTAATCTGGGAGTATTGTATGCTACTCGTGTTATTTCGGGTATTGGTATTGGTGCTACTACTGTTTTGCCTTCGGTTTACATCGCAGAGGTAAGTCACTGCTTCAGTCTTCAACAACATTCATACTGACTGATGTACTAGATCTCTCCCCAGCCTATCCGTGGTCTCCTGACCCTCCAATACACCTGCTGCCAACAACTCGGCGTCGTCTTCGGCTTCTTCTTCAACTACGGCGTAACAAAATACCACGCCGGCACAAACCTGCAATGGCAACTCCCCACCGCCCTTCAACTCATTCCCGCCCTAATCTGGGGCGTCGGCACCTTCTTCACCCCCGAAACCCCTCGCTTCCTGCTCAGCCAGAACAAGAACACCGAAGCTCTCGCCGTCCTCTCTCGCTTCAGAGGTCTGCCCGAGGATCATCCTTATGTTCAATCTGAGTTCCAGGGCATTGAGGCACAGCTTAACCACGAGATTGAGATTGTGGCTGGTGCTAATACTTGGGATCTTATCAAGGAGACTTTTGCGGATATTAGTAACCGTCGACGATTCGCTCTCATGTTTGCTTGCCATGTTTTCGGGCAGTGGTCTGGTGCCAATGCTATTACTCAGTACAGTCCTACTATCTTTGGATATCTCGGCATTGCGGGTACTGAGGCTCGCTTCCTTGCGACTGGCTGCTACGCTATTCTCAAGTTTGTCTCGGTTCTTATCTTCTCCGTTTTCGTTATTGACTTTATCGGTCGTCGTCGATCTCTGATGACTGGTATCACGATACAGATCTTCACTCTGGCTTTCGTTGGTGCCTACCTGAAGGTCACAAACGGTTGGACAGTTGAGGAAATCGAGGCCAGTTCTTCTGCTATGAGTGCTAGTCGCGCTGCCATCGCAGCTATCTACATCCACGCCATCGGCTGGTCCATCGGATGGTTCTCCATTCCTTACCTCGTATCCGCCGAGGTCTTCCCCATCCGAATCCGCTCCATCAACGTCTCCATCCTTATGGCTGTTCACTGGGCTATGTACTTTGGCTGCTCGCGTGCCATGCCTTCTCTTCTGGCTGCTACTGAGCGATACGGTGCTTTCATGTTCTTCCTCAGTATTTGTGCTTGTTCGCTGGTCTACGTTTACTTTGCTATGCCTGAGACTTCTGGTCGATCTCTGGAGAGCATGGACAAGTTGTTTGAGAGACCTTGGTACACTGTACACAAGATCGCTTATCCCACTGCTGATGACTTGAAGCCTGCTGCTCGGGAGATTATTGAGCCGGACATGAAGGACCAGGAGTCTGTTGTTTCTAAACACGTTGAGAACCGCTACTAGAGGGACAATTAGCTGCATGATGAATTGAATAAGAGGAGAGTTATGAATTAAGTTAGTATTATGATAGTTTAGTTGGTAAACGTTAATCATCCAAACATCTAAACCCTAATTTTGTCATATTCCTGACCTTGTTAAGAGCGTTGGTAACCTCCATCACCGAGACTCAAGTGACGAAATAACTCGACCACCTTATGCCAACTTAGACAAGTGTGTATTCTGTTGCCCTAACTCGACTCTGGTTTCCCTCTAGTCTCTTTTCAGAGCAACAAGCTTTTCACAACTTGCGGGGTTAAACACGTGATAGTCTCACGACCCACGTCATGTCCGTTGGAGAATACATAACTAACCATCTCCCCAGATTTACGTTAGAAACTGGCTCGGAATTTCTCCAGCCAATCATAAACACCAAAATGAGTCCTCCAGTATCTTCACGTCTACCGAGACTACCAGCCTGCCAAGCCTGTGCACAGAGGAAGACAAAGGTTACTCAAGCATTGTTCTCATGATTATTCAGTGGGGCTGATTGATCTAGTGCGATAATAACAGGCCGATTTGTTCACCATGTGAGAGAAATGAGCTGGAATGTCTCGTCATAAATACGGATGCAGATGGAAATGGTCAACTATCACGAGCGTAAGAATCCACATCTATTCTAGTAAGAGTGTGCTAACAAATTAGAATGATTGATGAGTTGGAGAAGAAAGAACAGGCTTTATCTCAAAGACTCGCGGAATTAGAAGTTAGCGCAGGGCATGATCCTAGTACTGTGGATACGACCAGTCCAGATGATCGACATACGAGGTCTATAGCAGCATCTTCACCTGCGACGAGAGAAGGCGCTAGTATAAGGTATGTATATGAGTGTCTTTGGCTTTGGCGTATTGACTGATTTATATAGTTTCATCGCGCATTTGTTTGCTGATGCAAATTGGAGAAAGTCTCATGCGACTTTGTTGAGAACCCTGGCAGATGCTCCAGGTGCTGGTGAGGTGTCGATAGCGCCTTGTTCGTTACCCTCCGCGGCTGAGACACAAATGCTCTTTGAGAAATAGTCAGTCTTACAACTAAACTCCCTTCCTATCAATTGGTACTGACAGAAAATAGTCTGAGCTGGGCACATATACAGAATCCATTCCTCCTCCGTCGAAGCATCTGGGCCCTTCACCACCGTCTGTTCAACAACCAGAGTGCCTCTGTCCACGTAACAAATCATGACTTGTTCAGAGCCTTTATGATCTGTGCTATCGGAGCAGTACTTCCCTACCGAAACAGACTGCACGATCGGCACCCAGAAGCATATTATAATGCAGCGTTGCAATATCTGGGACCGCAGTTTCTGACCAGAGGGCTAGAGTCTGTGCAAGATTTATTGCTTATATGTAGATTTGGAATTTATCATCCAATCGGTATGTCAACCCCTCTCATAGTAATAGCTCTCTGACTGATATTCTGTAGGTACATCCATCTGGGACGTAGTCAGACTCTGTGGTCGTCTTTGCATAGAACTAGGCCTCCACTCCAACCCGCATATCCCCAACGACCTCCTCCAAACACAACTCCGTCGGCGCATATTCTGGCAATTTTACCTCATAGACCGCTACAGCTCAACAACTCTTGACCGTCCATTTTTAATCGACGACAACGACATCAGCACCAAATTCCCCGTGGAAGCAAGCGATGAAGAACTCGAAGCAGCGAATAGTCAAGTACAAACCCTTGATTCGTTCAATTTTAATCGCGAACCGAATGTTCAGAATGAGATGACTATTTTCTTCGTCTCTGTGAGATTGAGACAGATCTCGTCGCATATCCAGACTGAGTTCTCGAAACTGAGGAGGAAGACTGTTGAGTCTTCGCCGAAACATACTCTTGCAGGGCATGTACATGTTGTCATGACAAAGCTGCTCAAAGAGTTACAGGAGTGGCGGAGTAACACGCCTATTATTCAGGAACCTAGTTGTCTTTACGAGATGCAGGAGTGGTATGATCATCTCCTGGCTCGAGAGCGACTCTCGGTATTGCGAAGGGCTATCGATCTTGTACCAAAAGTGAACGGGTTGCCACCTAAGGAGATACTCACTGTGTTTTTGAGATCTGCTCTGGAGGCTATTCATCGATATCATGTCCTTTGTCAGACGCGTCAAAGGATGACGCATACGCGAAGTTACTTTCACATGCTTTTCACGGCAGGACTGTCAGTTATGTACTGCACGTCCGTGTCGAAGCAGATCTCACCGGAAGACCTACGAGCGGCACATGAGGGGTTACAACGGTGCCAGGAGCTACTGAGGAGTGTCACTCTACAACTTCCCGATGCAAAGAACTACGTTGCAGTCTTTGAGGCGCTCCTCAGAGATCATTCGCAAAGGCTATGGCCAAATGTTAGGGAGCCTCCGATGAGCCTCCCAGCTGATGCATCGATCACGATTCCGAACGAGATTGGGAATTTCACAGAGGGCGACTTTCCTCAGAATCTGGTTGCGGGACCTATACCTGCTGACATGGGCGATTTCACAGCAAACAGTCAGTTCTTTGAACAAGGTCTCAACCGTCCTGACATGCTGGGCGCTGTGAATGAGTTCGATTCAATGCCGGCTGAGAACGACATGAGCTCGGAGTATCAAGATGGAACGGGTATCAACTGGGCACTGTTGAATTACGATTCACTGTGGAATATGGAATCTGCTTTGGGTCATTATGTTTATGGCGATACCAGTAATCCTGGGGTATGGGAAGGCTTCGAGATTTAGAATGAAAATGTCAATTTGTTGCTTATCATTAAAAGTCTATCTTCCTAGTTGCTCAACGCAAACTCTAACAAATATCTCGCCGCAGCCATACCGGTCTGCATCTGTGTTTCGCCAGTAGCAGCTCCAATATGAGGTGTACTGACAACACCGCTCTCCCAAAGAGAGTGGTACTTCTCGTAACTAGGTGGTTCCTCCTCATGACAATCCAAACCAGCACCCCAGATAAGACCCTCATCCAAGGCGCGCTTTAACGCGTCCTCGTCAACAATTCCGCCCCTAGCAGCGTTAATAACAATAGCGGTCTTCTTCATGCGCTTCATCTCCTCATAGCCGATGAGGTTTCTTGTCTCGGGTGTAAGAGGCATGTGGACGGTGACGACATCTGAAGATTCTAGCACCTCTGCAACAGACGATGCACGTGTGTGGGGGATATCTGCCCAGGCATCGGCTGGAAGGAAGGGATCATATGCGATAACATCTGCTTCAAATGCACCGCGGAAGATCTTGGCGACACACTTGCCGATATTGCCCATACCCAGAATACCAATAGTCTTCTGGTGCAGAATCAAGCCAGAGCACTTCTCCTTGGGGCAAAGAATGCCAGAAGATTGCTTAGCAACAATTGATCCGACTTGACGAGCAGAGGCGGTGGCCAGAGTCAAAACAAGCTCCGCAACAGCACGAGCATTGACACCAGGGGTGTTGAAGATCTTGATGCCTCTCGCAGCACAAGCTTCGGCATCGATCTTCTCGATACCAACGCCTTGCTTGCCAATAGCGATCAGGTTGGGACAGGACTTGATGTCCGCAGCTGTCAGACGGGAGGATCTGACGAGGAGGTAGCGGGCTTCGCGCCATTGGGAGTGACGGGGGTCATCTACTGTGACAGCGTCAAAGTTCTCCTTTGCGTAGGCCATGACATTTGGGTGGAAGTTGTCTAGCAGGTAGACTGTGGGCTTGCCCGAGGATGACACGGAAGTGTCTGGGGGAGTTGATGATACGATGCCTGGAGCCATTGTGAAGGTGGAGATGTAGTATGTTGTCTTAGATTGCAAAGCGTGATTAATGGTTCAGAATCTCATATATAAGGTGGAGATGGGTCAGATGGGTGAAGATAGTTGTGAGGGGTGAATGTTGGAGTTAATGACTTGCATTTTTAATAAGTAACATGCCCTCTGCAGTAAATCGTGATGAGTCAAAGATGGTTCGGAATACTACCGATTATCCTCCGATAATTGATCGTCAAGACTCTGAGAGAATGCTCCCGCGGGTATTCGTGAGGGTGGCAGAAGAATTGCCCGCCAATGCATGTTAATGCATAAAAGACGAAATAATCCGGTCAATTTAGCACAGGACTTAGGCTGGCTTATTCTGACAGCCCAAGTCTTACCGGACAATTCCCGGGGTGCATCAATGCAACGGAAAATGTCCGATGGTAATGATCGGCCCCACTCCGAACCCCACGATCCCCTCGGCTCTGGGGTTCGGCTTTACTCCATCCCTCAAGTTGGAGGCGATTGTCGGGGCAAGAGAGATCGAACGTGGACAAGTCTACGGGTGATCACGGTCCCTTAACTCGTCTCTCTTTAGTTGTATATTAATACCACAGAATCACCTTGCCAAATCCGTTTTCAACAGCATCAACACCCCAAACAATCACCAGCCAGTACTATCTTTATACCTTTATCCTTCACTCACAATGTCTGTTGCTCCCATCCCACACACCCTGAAGGACAAAATGTCCAGGGATGAAGTCGCCTACACCATGACCATCAAGCTGTGCAAGTCTATCGAGATTGTCGGTATGGCCAAGACAGCTGGCTTCGACGGGTAAGCTCCCAGCTCCTCTACCCCAACCAAACAAAGCTAATTTCCATCAGACTCTTCATTGAGACAGAGCACAGCTCATTGGACCTTGAATCCACATCTCAACTCTGCGTCGCCGCTCTCTACGCCGGCATCGCCCCCATTGTGCGCGTCCCCAGCAAGGACCCCTGCTACGTCTCAAGAGTCCTCGACGGCGGCGCTCTAGGCGTCGTAGTCCCCCACATCCGCTCCGTCCAAGACGCCCAAGATGTCGTCAACGCAGCCAAATTCCAACCCATCGGTTTCCGTTCATCCACAAACGGTCTTCCCCATCATCAATTCCGCTCCATCCCCGCAAAGCTCTCCAACCCCGTCACCAACGACGCTACTCTCGTCATCCCCATGATCGAGACCCTTGAGGCGTTGGAGCTTGTTGACGAGATTGCTGCCCTGCCTGGTGTTGACTCACTTCTCATTGGTACCAATGATCTTACTGCTGAGATGGGTATCCCTGGAGATTATGAGAACCCTCGTTTGACCGAGGCTTATGAGCGTACTCTTGCGGCGTGCCAGAAGCATGGCAAGTGGCTTGGTGTTGGAGGTCTTCATGCTAGACTTGATCTTGTGGAGAAGTTCTGCAAGATGGGTGCTAGATGGGTCATGGCTGCTACTGATGGGCCTCTTCTTATGGGTGCTGCTACTAAGCGAGGTGCTGAGATGGCGGCTCTTAACGAGTCTGTCAAGGCTGCTCAGACAAATGGAGCTCCCACCGCCACTGTTAAGGCTGTGAATGGTACGAATGGGGCTACAAATGGAGTCACCAACGGAGTGACGAATGGGGTTAGCAACGGTGTTCCAGTGGCAGCATAAACCGAATCATGAGTAAATTAAATTGTTTAGCATAGAATTCTCTCAAAATAGTTAATATTGGTCATTCCTTGGTCCGTGTTGATGTGATAACCTGGGGCCCCAGTCTGTTACCCCACGAACTGCCTGCCGCTAACCTGTTCTTAAACCCCCACGTGACTATAGGAACAAGTCCGATTAAATCTGCATCATCCCCAGATTTCCCCTCGGACTCTCTCCGTCCTTTCCTATCACGATCAGCCTTCCAACGTCCAACATGACAACAACTGATTGGCGTGACATTCCCCGCGTCTCAGACCCTGCACGGAGCCCTAGTCAGCCTGTGCCGCTGGCGCTGCAAAAGAACGGCCGAGCACCCTTGGCCTGCGAACGGTGCTTCAAGAGGAAGCAAAAAGTAAGTCCGATGCCTCACTTTCGGGCGACGGAAATGATTCGCCTAAACTGTGGTCTACACCGATCAAGCTATTTCGTCCGTTATTGTCTTGGCACAAGTTTCGATCTGCATGTCTGACAATTGGCTGATAATTACAGTGTGACAGATTACGTCCCGCGTGCACATCCTGTGCCGATCTTGGCGTTGACTGCATTGCGAGATCGCAACAATTTGACTTCAATGCCGAAGACGCAGGTCTGACTCACGCTAGAGTCAATGGCTATGTTGAGTCACTAAGACGTCGCGTCGCTGAGCTTGAACAAAAAGTCAAGATTGCGGAACAACAACATGTTCAATCTCGACGCTCCTTTGGTGCTTCAGATGTCATCTCACCCATCACTGGGAAAAGACGTCGCTCTACTGAAACCTACAGACCTGTCCATCAAAGTTCAGGCCCAGCTGTGCAAAATGGCGATGAGCAGTCAACTGTTGAAGACACCATGAGTGCCATTGGTCTACTCTCCAACAAGGCTATGGCAGAATCTCGAGCTAACACCGGCAATGAGCCCCATAAGCTCGCGATAATTGAGTCTATTGCAGCAGCTTTAGCTGTCGATGGTCGTGATCCTTCCACAGCATCAACTTCACACCACGTCTCTCTAGGCACAGACCAAGTCATCCCTTTCACACGCGATATAACCCTCCCCCACCTCCAACGCTTCCTCGACTGGAGTGTCTGGCTCCCCTACATAGACGAACGTCGTCTAATGGAACAATACGACACAGTCGTCGACTCCACCGACAAAGCAGCCCTCCCTCGCTTCAATGCATACATGGCTATCGCGATCGGTATAAGCATGTCACCCGAAACAAGTCGCTTTTCAGGTCTAGCTACGAACCTCCATACTGCAGCTGTAAAGTTGCTACCTACGATACTCCACTCACAGGAGCCGCTGGATACGCTGCATTGCATGCTTTTACTAGCGGTGTTTTCGATGTTTAATCCGGCTGGTGGATCGACGTGGCATCTTATGGGGTTTATTATGACGAATTGTATTGCTGCTGGACTGCATAAGACTGTTATTCCGCAGGAGAGACTTGGTGTGGATAGTACTTATCGGGCTGAGTGGTTGTTTTGGAGTGTGTATTTAATGGATAGGTGGGTGTCTTTACCACTGCAGGTTTCTCAGCTAACCGTCTTAGGTCCTTGGCTTCTTCGATGGGTCGACCATTCAGCATCACTGACGATGATATCGCTGTCTCAGTAAGCCAATACACCGGACATTGTCCTAACACTACTAATAGCAGCTCGTCAGATCCCCGAACCACCTGTAAATGACGACGAATCAGGCCTACCAGCGCAAGTACGCAACAAACTCGCTCTAAGCCGTCATCTAATAGTGCATGCACAACTCATATCGGACATCTGTGGAAGTGACAAACCTAGCGCCCTATTCTCATACAGCAACCTCTGTTTCTGGCGGGAATTCCCACCATCAAACAATCCCGACTACTTGGACCAACTAGCGTGTCGGGCCATGATCCTAATCGGAGATTCTCCAGAGATAACAGAGATAAAGACCGACACTATAACGTCCTGTAAGCGCTTAATCGAGACGCAGTACACTAAATCCAGAACAGTGTCATTCCTAGATGCATACAACATCTTGGCTGCGGCGGTTGCATATGTATGTCTCTCGCAGCCCAACCAGCAAGGGTTCGCGCAGACGTTTGAAGTAGTCAGCAAAGCATCCGTGTTACTAACACAATGCTCAACGCGCTTCGCGGGTCTAAGCGTCTTCCAACAATTCTTACTGTCCCTTTCTACCAAGATCATGGAAGGACAGGGTAGTCTTGAGGTACGTACGAGCCAAGATTTAAGCTTAAACGTGTAATTGACTAGGTTTAGCAATATCTGGACTTCATTCCGGCGGAGATCCCTATCCATCTTCGGTCTTTTGTCCAGAACTATGCTTCTTCGGGAACACTAACCGCTTAGCCCCCATGACCTATCTATCTTGGCTTTGATATGGCCTGTTTTTCTCTCAGCATCCTTCGTCGGCCCCAGTCCGTCAATCAAGGTTTGATCGGGCGGATCTTGTCCGACGGGGGCAATCCGACACTAACACCCCGCAAACCAAAAGAAACTCCAGACTGGTAAACGCGGGGATGCGGGGGAGTCGGGAGAGAAGGACGGATCAGGAAGAGATCCGTGAGAACACTCTATTGTTACTCCAGCATTGCCTTGGCGATGGCAGGGTCACGATTGTATAAAGACTGATGATCCTACCACCTTTTAACATCTTCAGCAGGCTCTCTTCTTCAGTCAGTCCACTCCCATCATCCTCTCAACTTTATCGTTTTACAAATTTTCAATATGTCGGGCTCAGTTCGATCAAAACCCAGCTCTCTCGATGCCAAACGAGATGTCGAATACGAAGAGAATGCTCCTGAGCGCGATGAGGTTCTCGAGCGATATGACCTCATCAAGGATATGACTCCTGAGGAACGCGCTGCTCTTGAGAAGAAACTCGTGCGAAAGCTCGATTGGAAGTTTCTTGCTATGGTTACTGCCATGTTGCTGATGAACTACCTTGACCGAATCAATGTTTCCAATGCCCGTCTCGCTGGTAAGTCTTATCTCTCCTCAAACCCAGACAACCCTAACATTGCTCTTTCCAGGTATGCAAGAAGACCTGCACATGTCGGATGTCACCTGGTCACTGGGTATCTCCTTGTTCTACGTCGGATACATCATTTCTCAAATTCCCGCCAACATCATCATCGCCAAAGGAAGCCCTCGCGTCCTCCTCCCCGCCTGCATGATGGCCTGGTCCTGCGTGACAATCTGCATGCCTGCCGTGACCGCCGGCTGGGGATTCTGCCTCTGCCGTTTCATCATTGGTCTCGTCGAAGGACCCTTTGTCCCTGCTGTCTCCCTGATGACCAGTTCGTGGTACACAAAGCACGAGTCTCCGCTTAGAATGGGTATCTGGCACGCTGGAAGCACCATCTCTCAGGCTCTATCTGGTCTTTTGGCTGCTGGCATCTTGACCAACATGGAGGGCGTTGCTGACTTGCGAGCTTGGAAGTGGTTCCTTCTCCTAGAGGGTGCTGTTAGTATCCTTGTGGCGGCTGTTAGCTTCTGGTTCATCCCCAACTTCCCTGACTCTACTGGAACATACTTCATTACTGAGGAGGAGGCTCAGATGGCTCAGTACCGACAGGCCGTCTCGGCTGGTGGTCTTTCTGAGGATGACACTGGTGGCGCCTGGGATGGCTTCTGGATGTGTATGAAGGACCCCTTCTCGCATCTATTCGCCGCTATCCACTTTGCCCTTATTATTGGACAGTCTTACAAGGACTTCTTTCCTTCAATCGTTGCCACACTTGGCTTCTCCGGTACTACGACCTACCTTATCCAGGCTCCTCCTCCACTCATCGCTTTCCTGGTCACCTTGGCCATCTCTTGGTCTTCAGGTAAACGTCTTGAGCACGGCTACCACATCATCGTCCCTATTTTGTTCACCATTGTCGGCTGCGCTGTAATGATCACAACCCTCAACGTTGGTGCTCGATACTTTTCCATGATTCTCCTTGTCGTCGGTCCCTTTGTCGGTCTCAACGTAAGTCTCCCTGTTCATCTCTCACAAAAACTTCCACTGACCGTAACAACAGCTTCAAATCTCGTGGGAAACCACCGTCGTTCCTCGGCCCCGTACAAAACGTGCGGCCCTTATCGCATATGCCAACTGTGTTTCCTCCGTGTCTCACTGGTTCACTCCTTACTTCTTCCTTCGCAACCAGGAGCCCTACTATCAGACTGGTGGAGGCGCTATCATTGCAGGCTGTGGTCTTGTTGTCATCTTTGTTTTGATTACGAAATGGTATGTCAACAAGAAGAACAAGGAGCTTCAGGCGGCAGAGGACGCTGCTGGCGAGCCCAAGGGATGGAGATTTGCTGGATAAAGCAGAGTTTGCTGCCTGGAGGTGTGCTCCCTGGCGCGTCTATGCCGCAGCAACAACGGTAATGCTGGACTAAACGATAGCTGAATAAAGATATATGATGAATGATTATTCTTGAGCCTTGCCACTACCAAAACTATTTCAATCCATCTCGTGATGTGCCAATTCGTTCTGACGCGCCTGAATATGTATCTAGCAACCTCTTCCACAAGACACGTTGCGGGGACTTTCATACGTCAGGTTATATTTTACTAATTGCTGCTAACTTCTTATGATGGTCGGGGGGTAGTTCCGTGGACGAGAAGGGATCAGAAGGATCGTAAAAAGGAGTAAGCTATGCTATTAGGAAATGCAATTCTTACGTCTAACTGTCAGATGGGCAAGAGTATTAGCGGCTGAAGTGCATGGCTGTGGCGATTGGTCGGATAATTGAGACATACTCAAATGCTCGGGTATAGAAAGCGTCACGGACCCGAGACCGTCCACGTGAAAGCTGGAGTTAAAATGATCACTTGGTAGTATCTGGTACTGGGGATGCCAATCGGCTGATTTTACTGGATTGTTGTGGATCGAAGGACTTCTTGTGCTTGGGAAAGAGTATATCTCGGGACAGCATCTGTCGCCGAGCTCAAAGGCCCTTAAGGTCTCGGAAAAGGGTTTAGACCCGTCTGGTGCTAGATACCGCGGCCTCGTGCTTGACCAGCAAAGGTTTATAACTGCCGAAGCAGTGCAAAATCTGGTTAAGTTCGCTAAGGCAGGGCTACCAATTGTCTTTATTGGAAACCTTCCCAATACTACAATTGGAAGCAAATCTATTTAAGGTTTTTTGAAGGCCGGTTATCAAGTCGTACAGTTCAAATCAATACAATTAAACAACTACAGATATAACCTAACGCTAGGAAGGTTCAAGTCAAAGTATAGACATAGTCATAAAAAGTTTATAGTTAACAATAACTATAATACACACCATAAAAGGTTATCCACAATTGGAAGCAAAGGACAGGACGTTGTGTCTGAGAATATCTCGAAACTTAAGAAATCCACGTCCTCCAACGTTGCATTGATCAAGTCATCTAATAAGCTACTTGGCGCACTAGACAACCTTTCCATCCAGCCCCAAGTCAAGACAGACTCAGAAGCTACTAGGAGCTTATACACCATTTAAAGGTCAGAAAATAGATCAGACTATCTTCACCAACTCAATCAAGGATCATCGGCAACATTTCAGATCACAGCAGAGGCTGAAGATGGTAAGGCTCCCTACATACTCAATGCATGGACAGGACAGGAAGTTGGTATGGCATCCTTCAAGCGGTCTTCGGGCAACGTTGCCTTCGAAGTTTCTCGGAGGCAAGGTCAGACGAAAGTTATTGCGCTCACCAGTGGGTAAGGTGATGAATCTATGCTCTCAGAAGTCCTTGAAGCCCTGGTCTGAGATCTCTGGAGCGCAAAATGCATCGGGAGTCGGTACATACACTGCCAACTTTCCGGTCCCACACGTCCCTAGCAAGGGTTCTGCCGCTGTACTGCAGTTTGGTCTCAACACCATCCGAGCATGGATCAATGGCAAGCAGCTTCCGGCGATTGACATTTATAACGCCGAAGCCGATGTTTCGGATTACTTGATTTCGGGGTCTAACACAATCAGGGTAGAGGTAGCGTCAACTTTATCCAATGCTATCAAGGCCAGAGTGGATTTCGTCAAGGCTAATGGTATTAGCCCAGCGGCTCCCTTCCTATAGAGCGCTGCAGATTAGCAGTAACATGGAATTATAATAAGTAGTCATCCTATTTACCCAGACCTAGGTTTCAAGCTAGCTAGCTATCAAGTTAGGGAAATCCAAGGCCTAAGGTAGGGAGAACTATCTAGTAAATTAAAACCCTTTTTTTTATAGTCTTTTTTGAAACTTTTCTTACAACTAAAATAAGCTTAGTTTACTATATAGGGTAGCTTCTTCTCTATTAGCTAGTAAATTAAGGGGATTGTAGGATTTAAACCTGCTACCTTTAGCTTTGAGGATAAGCTACTGGTTGAGCCTGGTGATTACTAACCGCTGGACCACTGATTTCGAGTACTTGGGAGCTGGTGTCGCCCACTCACGGCCTTTCCTGACCCACTCTGACTCTAAATTCCTCCCACCCGCCTTCACTGCAGAGGCAACCTCGTCACTCAGTCGCTTTAGGGGCCAATTTGCGCCTGAAGGTCAATATTAGCAATGCCAACGCCAAGGCACATTTCAACGTCAACTTTACTATTGTCAGTCAGGTCAACCCTCATATCAATCTTGTCTTCTTTTCTTCCCGAGGTTCAGTCGGCCACGCAGTTACACATCGTAAGGGAGGTTGATGGCGAGGTGGTTACCTCATGCTCTTTACAATGGAGAAGAGATGGTTGCCCTGCATGTCAAACACCGTTTTGCGGCCCGAAATTCTCATGACTTTGCCCTCTACTTTAAGGATGGGCTGCCCGTTGGCAAGCTTGATGTCGAAACTATCGCCAAGGGACAAGTAGACAGATACTGTTCTAATCATTCCATGTTACGGGGGTCAGTGGTCCAGCGGTTAGTAATCACCAGTGAAACAGGGGTGGAAAGATCGGATGGAGAATTACGATTTGCCCCGAGCTGATAGAGAAGAGAATCCTGACACCCGGCTGCCCGGTGAGTAAGCGTACCTTTGGCCGTAATCCCATCGGCCGGGCAATGCCAAAGCTTATACAAGCTCGGGACCGAAAAGCAAACCTATCAAGTGGGTAACAGCAGAAATGTCCTCTAAGACTTAGGATGCTAAAACAAAGTAGTCTAATCGCTGGTCTAAACTCGCACAAGGTGATTAAATTATTTCGTTTCTTATGCTCTTGGCGGCCAATTCTTCTCACACCCTGACGCCGATCCGACTCGTGGGCTGGGTTATGTGGCTGTAAATCTCCGCGGTAATCGCCCGCTTACAAAAAGACACATCTATCATCGGGGTTAATCAGAGATGTCCCGAGATCCCGGAGCAGTTACCCAATGATAGCACCGTGCTGAGAGGGGGTCGAAGCCACCGGGGACATCGCCTCGCCTTGACCGATGATGATATTGGGTCTTATGCGCCGGCTTAGAGGTTATGAGACTGTGAATTCATCTTAAACCAATGTATGTCGTTGTTAATCTTGGTGGGTATCTCGTGATCCATCGATCATGCCAACGATCATGAGGTTCTGTAACAGAACTTCTGTTATCAACCCGGCATAGAATGAAACAAGGTTTATCTCTCTGGGCGATTCGACAATCGCTCACGATAAGCCACACATTGGCTTTCCTTACATACATTCACTGGTAACAGGAGCCGTGACCTCAAAGTGTGGCATTCTTGAGAAAAGCCTTGAGAAAACATACTTTCCCCTCATCCTGCCATCGTACAAGTATATAAAGCCCCCATTTTCCCCTTCTTCCCATTCGATCCTCCTCCTTCCACCAACACCAAGAAAGTTTTACAAGACGTATAGACCCCTTCCCTTTTCTGAAACTACCACCGTGATAACATAAAGTACAGGACTCTGCCGATCGGACTGTGGCTAGCCAGACTCACGACCCATACCTGCTGATTCAAGTCGCCATTCGGTACAAACGCAACTCTTTTTGAGTTTTTCTGAGCCGTAAGTCCCGAGGAATACAGGTAAAAGTAACACAATAATTAATGAAGTTCTTGAACCTAGATGGTGATCTGGCTCATCACTCTCATCGCAGCGGTTGTGGGTTCCGCCGCTACTGTGGGTTGCGCGGTTTATGCAGGTCAGAATTACAAACACAACTCCGAGGCGGGGGCAGCCGAACACTGGAACAAAAACTCTTGCAACGCGGCTTTTAGTACCGCTTCGGGTGGCAAAATGTTTTATTTCTATTCCTATGATGCAAAGGGTGATGGCTTAGACTGCAAGGATCTGCCAAAGAGACCCGATATCGAGAAGGAAGTCAAGTCTTGCGCTCAAAAGTTCGACAAAGATTCCATTGATTTTGGATGCTGCGAAGAAACGATCGGGAAGGCCCATTGGAAGATTCGGGTCAGCAAATATCAGAAGCTCAATCCTGTCGACAAGGTCCACTGCTAGAACGATATCACACGATGCGTTACCACGGAAGAACCGGGTTTAAGATGGGTGTTTGGCGGTTTTGAAAGGCAATGGAAAGGGCAATTTACAACTTGTAATCATCAGCCTCTGGGCCATGTTGCAAAGGAAGATAGCTGATGAATAATTACTCTTGACCCTTGCTACTGCCGAATTTTGCCAAGTCTGTGTGCCGTGCTCTGCAGATACGCCACGGTCATATGTCTAGCTCGTTGGTGATTCGAGATTCCGCGAGAAATCATGCTCACTGCCGAATAACAGGATTCAGGCTGAGAGGGGCTCCAAGCCAACCTGCGTCGCGTAACCTTCAACAAAGCTGATATTGGTTCTCTTACGACAGCATATGGGCCATGTCACTGTGGATTCATCTTGAATCGAATGCATGTCGCTATAGAGATCGTTGATGGGTCTCAAAGAGCCAATGAGTAAGTCGATAAGAAAGCATCTTACAATTTCCACCGAGGGGGCAAACTGAAAACGGTTATCCCACCTGCTAATTCGAGCATCGTTCAAGAGAGTTATCATCACAAGTAAAGTCACTGCCCCAATTCGCCAGAACTTAATATGCTTTTTGAGAAAATTCCTGATTGTCATCTTGACACGTATTGGGATGTAATTCCCTCATCCCAACCTCTCCTAAGATCTCTCATGGGGTTCACAATACCCTTCGTTTTGCTCCTTCCCCCTTTCTCCTCTTCCCACCAACATCAACAATCACTCTTATGAGAGGCCGGCCTTTGCCGATCAGATATAAAGCTTTCACGAAGCGTAAGATCTCCCCACAATCGCTTAGACATTAATAACCCATTTATGTCAAGGATAGGCCTCTTCCGATCGGATTGCGACCAGCCAGACTGATCAACCGCGTCCCTCACGACGATCTCTATTCACAATTTATTGAATGAGTAGCCATGACCCGCAAAAAGAAAGAAAAGAAGGGAGGCAAAGTTGGGGAGATAATAGCTGCTGCGACAGCTATCATAACAGCAGTGACTTCGCTTTTCAAAGCGGGTGACGATTTCCACAATCGAAGGAAGGGTGAAGCAGATGCCGCGTGGGAGGACAATTCTTGTTCTGTCACTTGGAATACCGAATCGGACGGCAACAGATACCACGGGTTCTCATATCATGCGAGGGGTGAGAGCCTAGACTGCGAAGATATACCCTCTAAAAGCGATATCATGGAGGAGGTTGAGGAGTGCGCCGAAGGATACAGTGCTGAAGGCGCCCCCTTTGGCTGTTGTAAGACGACAACCTCTCCCGGTCGTTGGGAATTGCGTGTCAGCATGAATCAAACAGCCGATCCTACAGAACTTATTGACTGCTAGCGGGATATCACGCGATGGGGAGTCCTCGGGAAGTTGGGTATTATTGTGGAAGAATCGGCTTTAGGATGGGTGTCTGTTGGGTCTGAAAGGTGATGGGGACGACAAGTCACCACCTGTTATGGTCGTCGGCTGCAGCATGTTGAAGAGACTACCGTGGTGGATCTTGGAGTGTGTTTACCTACCTTTGCAAAGTTAGCCAGATATCCCGCTCGTTAATAAACCTTCACGACTCATCTTCCAGGACTTGCGTGAGCTTAATATTACCACTGGGTACTGACAACATCTCGTTAGATGAAGCAAATAATCCAGGCAAGATCTTGTAACTGTACAAGTTGCATGTGGGGGTATGTTAAGACACGCAACAACAGAAACGTGTCGTGCGAGCATTGGTGGCAGGACCTGTTGCGGGAAACCTTATCCCGCAAGCGTTGGCTACGGCTGGTTTGACCTTGAACCAAATTGCATGGTAGGATCTACCCCTCAGTTCAGCCTCCTTTTGAGAGCAGAGATACTTGTGACGCTTTGTCATTAATTCTGGTCAGAGTGGCGAGCCACAATGAACGGCTGACCCATTCCAAGTGAAAAGGTCCTGGTGATATGACAGTCAAACGACAAGGTCAATCATCATAATCCACCAACTCTTTCCAAGTCCACTCTTTAACAGGTGAATTAGTAATAAGGGTCTAGTGTATTAGATTTAGGTCAATACAGTATGTTTGACAGCTGGTTGAAATAAAAATAGCACAGTCATTCCGTCCGGCATTTACAGAGGCCTTCTGACTGACTATTTACGTCAACATAACCACTCTGGACCGTCTTATAAATTATTACCTCCATATCATTGCTGTTCTTCATCGAAGCAGAACTGAAAATTGGTCATAGATATTTCCTCATTGGCTACCGGGTATTGCGGGCAACCGCGAGCTGTTAGCAAATATAGAAATGTTTCTTCCTTTTCGCTCAATACGAGATGATCCCCATCACCATCCCCAATGCAGCAGTCGCCGGGTCAGATTACGGGGCTGTGATTTCCTAAGCCTCATTTTTGTATTTTCCCTGTCAGATCATCTGTAATAAATCTCATCTTCATTGGACAATAGTGGGTTGTTGTGCTTACTGTGGTCATAGAAAATCGTGCGATTATACAAATGCGGCAACCGTGCACATGCGAGAGGCTGAATAGGAAATCCTTCGTAATAAAGGCCGTTGCGGAATTTCCGTCCCTGGGTATATAAAGAAGTGTCCTTGGCTCTTACAATCGTATCATCAACAACCAACATCACTCAACTACAGCTTCAAGCAACTACAACCAGTCTCAAATAACCGCAATCATGCACTTCTCCACTCTCCTCACCGGCCTCGCTGCCTTCGCAACCACCGTCACCGCTGCTCCTCCCCAGGAAAAGCCCTACGTCGGCGTCGCCATCATGACCGTCAACAGCCCGATCAGCGGCGAACACAGCACTCTTCCCCAGAATGTCCCTCTTGGTGTCCTTACCCACCAGAACAACGTCCAGATCACCGAACTTGAGATCGTCAACGCATTCTCGACCGTCAAGGGCGTCAAGGCTCCCAAGAATGACCAAATTGTTTGTCAGATGTACAAGGACAAGTACGCTACTCTGCCTGGAAGTGCTGAGTTTACGGCGAAGAAGCCTGCTTTGATTAGCACCAACTCTGTTCCTCTTGGATGGATCCTTTGCCGTGTTAAGGCCTCTTCTTAGATGAAGCAGGAGACTGGGGCGATGGCTGGACTAGTTATGAATCATGTCGTTATTCAGCGCTGGGCTTGTAGTCTTTAAGGGCAGTCAGTACATAGCATTCACGTTATAAAGAGACCTTCAATGCAACTATTGAGCGATACGGCCGGTAATTAATAGTGCCACACTCGAATAACTTAAAATTCGAGCTTGACCTGACATGACTATTCCGTATATGAGATCCATTGCTGGATTTAAACTGTTAAAAGAAACACATATAAAACCATTTTAAATCTAAGTAGGTACCAGCTTAACCCCCCCAAAAGATAGACCACCAACCCATTTCCTCTCAAAGTCCTTAGAGATAACCAGGTACAACTCGCCATCACTCCTGACCGTGACTTTAGGGCCCTTAACCTCGCACCAACCAGTATTTCTGAGCGTATTCCACAGACCCGGACTGATACACAGCTCCTGGTAGCCGGCGCAGAGAAGTTGATCAACAATACAAGGATGTTGATCGACATCGACGCCTTCATCGAGGAAGGTTCCAGGATTCTTTGCTTGGCCCGCACTGCATCGAAGCCCCCATGGATAGAACCATCCCGAGTCCTTCAAATCGGGAGAATGGCCTGATGGAAATGATCGCTCACAAACAGTATTAAATGGAGACGAACTGGGGATCCAACCGGTGGGTACCCTTTGGCTTGACGAAGGGCACTCATTTCCAGCAAGAAACCATAGTAACCATACAACGTAGTAGTCACCTGGATCTATCCATTTCACGCGGCCTCGGATCTGTAGATTACAAATTCGACGGCAAGTGAAGATCTTGTCTCCAACTGGACGCGTCGATTTGGTTAAAATGTGTTGTCCAACAGTGACACACGAAGGATAGCCATTCTTTTCAACAGTTTCCCTATACCAGAAGCGTCTTCCAGGGAAATCCTGGTCAAGGCCGTCTTCATGAAGACAGATGAAGTAATCTGCAGGTATTGATACAAGCTTTCGTGGTTTGCGTGAGGGGTTAGTTCGATTTGCGCACCACAACGCCATGCGCCTTTCCTCGGATGGCATAAAATCACCAGAATTGGATGAAACGCTCTCCAAAGCTTGATGGAAGAATCCAATAACACGATTGTATTCTGGATCATGGGCCTTGAATTTGACCATGTTTTGGTGTGTGCGAGCGATGGCGCATATCAGGTCTTGTCGGTGATCCATGGTTGCTGACGATTTCGTAACTAGAAGGGCGTGAGGTCCCGTAAGTGACCAAGTGCCGTTTGTGTTCTAGTTCTGTTAGGTATTAAATAAAGGGCGGAAGTTGGAGATTGACGAACTCGTTGCGCCGTTGGCGATTTGACAGTCTCATAAAAGTAGACTATTTCCCTACTCCCATCCAAGCCAAGTTCACGAAAGTCTCGCTGTTGACTGTTGAGTACCTGGGGATTGAGTCGGTTAATAGACTCCACTAAGAAGCGATTTGGCCCATCCCCGACCATCGGTATCAGCGCTTCGATGTCCATGCCGTCATGAGGGACACCAAAGAAGAAAATTGCAGCAATCATTTCTGCTAGACTTTTGTAGTCTTCACGATTAGACCTTTCTAGATCAATCAAAGTCTTGTGCAAAGTCAGTGACCAGAGCAGAGTTCCAAGCGTTCATCATTCGTACCTGCTTGATTATAAGCCCCCCGAGACTGTGCGCAATAATAAACATAGGTTTGCGCCCTGAAAGTCGACTTAGACGAGACAAAACTTCAATAAAGCCTATTGAGAGGTCCTCAAGTGTCTGTACGTTATCGCTATCTGCTAAAGACGATTCGTATCCGTAGGTCATGACTCGCGATATTGGCCGGTGATGGCCGTTCTTGGTCACATCGAACGGTAGCGAGTCTCGTAGCCATACATGCTCGCCGTTCCTTTCCTTGAAAGAGCCAATAGCATGACCACCGAGACCCGGTATAGCAAGGATGCTGTATAGTTAGCATGTGGACCCTGTATCAGTAGCGAACAAATGGCTACTCACTCAATTTGATGATCATCTGGCAGCGGGGAGTAAAGTGTGGTCAAGCCCAGAAATTGTGTGTCAAGCTCAAGGTACATAGGCCGTTTGGGTGTGCTAACTGCAAATACCTCTGGCAGCTGGACTTGGAGTATGGTAGGACAGTCTTGAAAGACAACAGTCGCGGTAGAAGAACGGTTGTGCGACTCTCGAGCGAGTGACTGGACAACCGGCGTCGCAGAGACCCCGGCTTCAACCAGAAAGTAGCGAAGGCGCTCTTTGTCCCACTCGATAGGTACTCCTAGGACACGATACGTCCTACTGTGATAGACATCCTTTGCCTTGACAGCTGAGTGTCCACGAGACCGTCCGGAAAGCCTACTAAGGTCAAATACCTGAGCGATGAGAAGTGTACCCAGTACGATGAGTGCAATAACTAATGCCTGTGAAGTATTGAAGAGATCCATCCTCGAGAGGTCGAAGGGCTCATATGGACGATGTGATGCCACAAGACAAGAAGAAGGATGTTGTCAGAAGCGGTATTTGGCTTGCTGGAGATTCAGCCGCATCGTTGGATTAATGTTTCTCCGCTTTAGGCTGTCTCACATGTTGTACTAAATACAAGAAAGGTCCAAGACGCCTTGTCAGCACGATGGAGTTTGGTGGTTGGCTAATGCACGCCATCATCATCAATGGCTTTACCACATTCAATAGCGCGTCATGAGAGGTCGGTCTAGACCTTCAGCGCAACATTTGGTCGCCTTATTGATTCAATAGCGTGACAAAGTGGTTTGGACGCGAAAAATCTGTGTTTGGTAGGAGTTCAATATTACGTAGATTGTTCGAGGTGGCGTCTATGAGCGGAGTGTTGAAGAAGAGATTGAGATTGAGATGGAAAATTTCAACTACATGTGACTGGTCCAGGCCCCATGGGACTAATCCAGACCAATCCACAAATATTTCCTGAAAAATACTACACTTTTCGTCAAGCCGCACTGAGAAATTGCAGTTGCAATTGCCGTTTCAGCAGATTGCGTTTGACTATGAAATCATAATGGTCTTCTACACAGCCCGTTGTAGCCAGAGAGGGAGCTCATCGCCTCTTGTCAACTCATCCTTAGGTATACTTTCGCCGTTCACATAGACCATCGGCGGATCAAAGCTGTCAACCGCAGCTGGACGAGTCTGGTTGTAACTCGAGACCCTGACAAGACCTATCCGCTGATAGTGATCACCATCCGGTCTTAAAAGCAGGATAGTATACCTCCATTTCTGAGACTTCGGTTCGAGAATCAGTCCCAATGCTCCACCATCCAATGACACATCGTCATCCATGTACGCATAGCACAAAGCTGTGACATCTTCGCAAATTGGCAGAACGGCATGTGTCCCATCAACAAATTTCATCCCTGCATTCTTGCTCTGTGTGCCCCTTCGTTCATTTAAATCAGCCCAGCTCCTTTCCTCGAAAGAGACCCAGACTGACATAGCAGTGATACGCAGTATCTTGGAAGCACTTGTGCTCGGTAAATCCTGGTGTTGCATCTCATTGTTGAACCATTTCTTTAACGGTACCGTACCACCGTCTTTCTCCACTAATCCAATCTGTCGGACATCCGAAATACGAACATCAGGCTCGCTGATACGGATGCCACCTACCCAACCGGACCAGCTCCAGCTAGGGAATTTTGGACACCGCTTGGCAACTACATCGTGATGCCATGCTAGGCAGAACTCAAGTCTACCAGAGGCGGCTAATGGGGGGACTCTGCGAATAGGCATTCCGTGGAGATTTTGAATCCCGCTTGTTTCCAACGTGCGAAAGAGCCCTAGAACAGCATTGATGGCGTCTGTCTCCTTGGTCAATTTACGTCTGGTATAGTTTGGCAGCTGCTTTTCCTTCAGCTCATTCCATGAATTCCACTGTGGATCAGACGCGTTTGGGATTATTTCTAGGAAGTCGGACATTTCGGCTTCCTTTCCGGGATTGTTGACAATTTCTGGCTTCTTCACAGTCTCTGTACAGTGCGTAGTGTTACAGAGGTACGCAACCTCGTAGTCGGTGAAGATCAATCTTCTGGGAGACAGGTAGCCCTCCTGGTATGTCCAACCACGCTCTGCCCACGTCGACCGAGATATTTGAGTGGATAGATGCGGAGGCATTCGAATAATGGCGATGTTATTGATGGTGAAACTTTCCATGGGAAGGCGCTCCTTTGTTCCAATCCCTGGTAGCCCATACGAAGAGTCCTCACCAGCCGCTGCCACTAACGTCAAACGCGCCCGGGAATAGATCTTATCCATCTGAGCAATTTGCGCGTCCTTCGATTGTCCGGGGTTCTGGTCAATGCACTGTGGATTTCACTGGTCAGAAATTTGAACTCGCAGCACGGAACTCAGGCTTCTTACATATTTGTCCACCCATAAATATCGTTCACCAAGTGACCGAGTTACCTCTACAGCATCATGGACCACTTTGGGCCATTTGGCCGCGCCGCTTTCTGGATTTCCACTAGCTCCTGGCGACTGAGGCTGCGCGGGCTTTCCCCAGACGTATGAAAGAGCGAAATAATTGCACCTGCCAGGCGCCTCCCTCTCCTCCCCTGTTTCACAATCGATGACTCGTAGTCCTCGCACAAAATCGCTGCCACCAATTTGGATCCTGCAGGTCTTGTGGTGTTTCTCACAGTGCCCCAGCCAGCCTTTGATTAGCTCGGGGTCAATTACCGATGACATCTGCCTCTGCCTCGGCCCGGTATCGGGCAGCCTAGCATGGTCTCCTGCATTCACAAGGGCTAAGAACCCGGCGTCCTGCCAATCTTTGGCAATGCGATTACCATCCGTCTTATCGTCGGATTTGGCCTTGAGCACAGGAAACAACACTGTACAGTCAGAGTGCTCCTTTCGTTTGGATGCACGTACTTCCCTGCCCAGGATTGCCAGCGACGACGACAATTCTCGGAGATAACAGTCCTTGCCGTCGAGACTTCTGGGGACTACTTGAAAAAGTAGCCGGCAGATAGGACACGCCGACTGACCAAGAACTTGACGGTCTAGGGAGAATAGGTCTATTACACGCTTGCCGCTTCTTGTCGCTGGCGGACGCATAGCCAGGCTAGCCCAGGGGATGGTGCTACACGGCGGGCAGATGCCAGACTCGGCAGAATGAGCCAATGCCGGTCGTTTTCTTGCCGGAGCTGAACCATCATCCGTGGCTACCCTTCGTTTTTGAATATTGTTCGAAGGCCCAGGATCCTCCAACGGATTAGACAAGGCATTCAGTACCAGATCAGCCATTATGGCGATCGAAAATACCATCCAGTAATGAGCCTTTTAAGAGCTTGAAGACGTCTCCAGGTAGGGGCTAAGCCGGGTTGGTTTAAGGGATCGATGGCACGCGAGAAGAGGTGGAGACGCGACGCGGATGTAAGACGAAGAAGAGGAAAAGAGACTCGTGGTACCGCGTCTTGAAGCTGTCCATTTATTCGCCGGATGAGTCTGCCCAATCAAGATGTGGTGCGGGGGCGCCCGCTTCTGTTACAGTAACGAGGGAGTCAATATATTTATGTTAATTTTTTCCATGAAAGAATTATATAAGTTAAGATAGAGTTATAGTATGTATTTATTGTAACTAGATAGCACACTTACAGACTTACTTACATTGGCTGAGATTTAGTTTTCACTTTAGGTGCAAGCACTCAAGGATAAAATCACTGACGTTAAGGGATTTTCCAACCTATTGGTTTACAATTGAATTAGCAAATAATGTACCTTGTCCGTTTAATAACGAACTTGCCATTTCAATCTAACTACCGATCATAAATATCCAGATTCACCGAATTGAGAAGCGCAATTGACTTCGTCCTCCAGATATCCTTTTCGACCGTGCTACTAAGATTTCCTTGGTATACAAAATTATGCGGAAAGCCATTACCTGTCGTCTTGTATTCTGGCCAAGCAGGAATTGGCTTGCCTAAACTTATCATGGCATCTTTTCGACCCTTCCAACCGTTCGGATCTCCTGTTGCCACGAACTTGGCAAAATCGCCAGACATGAGCCTTGCAAGATCCCTGTACGACTCTGGTAAACCGAGGAAAGGCGGTGTGCGTATTGGTGCGTAGCCTGTGCCGTTAAGATTTATCATGGAGAATGCCACATCGACAAAGTGGGTTGCTGCTTGGACATAGGTAGCCCATGCTGGAATTGCGTCGAACCGATATGAATACACAGGGAGCCCCTCGGCTGCCCAAACCTCGGCAGTAAGTCTTCTCGGTGCCACCATATTGACATCCCCGTAGTAAGTCGCCGCTCTTCGGAACTGTTTACCATAATGTGGAGGGGGTACCCAGTCAGACGCAAGATTGTGGAGGACCTGATCTTTGCTTCGTTCGGGATATGCTTTGGCGACTGTGCGTGCAAAAGAGCTGTTGATAGGCGGAGAAGAGGTCTCTATGGCTGTGATGAACTGCGTAGTTGTGTTGATTCCCATGTTTGAGAAGCTTGTGCCTTCGTCGGTGGTCGCTCCGACAATGATGGGAACCTTGACGAAAGCGCCATCTTGTAACTGCTGGGAAGAGTGTCGTGCCACAAAGTCTCCATCTATCTTGGGATTCCAACCGGAAAGGGCGGTACTGTTGAGAGCTTTGTTGAGATCAGCGAAGGGAAGGGATCTCAGACATTCAAGCGAACTACAGCTGGTATTGTTGAGAAGTCGCTTGTACAAACCCTCTGATAGGTCAGATTGAGATGCAAGGGAGATGGGTGCGCCGCTTTGCAGGATGGCTGAGCGGAACAGCTTGTCATCACGACCGTCATAGGCCAGAATCTGAGCACCAACTGATGCAGCACCAGCGCTTTGGCCCCAGATGGTGACCTTAGACGGGTCACCTCCAAAGGCTGCAATGTTCTCACGGATCCAATGCAAAGATAATCTTTGGTCGCGAAAACCCATGTTTGAGTCACCGGCCTCGAAAGCATCAGCTGAGTTGAGAAAGCCAAATGCGCCAAGCCGATAGTTCATGCTAACTGCGATGATGGGATGGCCGAGTGTGACGGATTGTTCGACAATAAAGGTGAGGTTGTAGCGGAGGTCTACGCCACTACCTTGGTAGTAACCTCCGCCGTGGATCCACACGGCCACCGGCAGTTTCTTGTTGGAGTACCCTGAGGGTCGTATAACGTTGAGATACAAACAATCCTGTTGGGCATTAGTCCGAATGCTATCATAGTTTTTGTTATACGTACTTCGCTCGTATTGTAACCTAGCTGTGATGGCTGAGACCGTCAGCGAAATGGCCCATAGTTCATGGTTGGATTAACTCACACCGTAGCCTACGCAAGCAGGGGAGTATTTGCTTGCATCGCGGGTTCCTTTCCAAGACTTATCGTGTGATCGAGGGTTTCGGAAACGCAGGTCGCCGACGGGAGGCTCAGCAAAGGGAATTCCTAGGAAAAAGTCTTGATTATACTCGTTTGAGTGAATTCCTCGATAGGTGCCATTTTTGACATTAGCAAAAGGCGTAACGTTGTGTGACCTGTGACCGGGGACTCCTAGTGATCCCGGAATCCACTGAAACAGTACAATGCTGGCCCAGAGAAAAGGCTTCATGTTGAACACTACTAAGATGAACCTGACCTTCGGTGTTAGTTGACGATTGGCCTAAGATATCTTTTTAACTGTACCTCAGCCATGTCGATCATATTCAACTACTTGGGCACTGGGTAATTTCCCACCAATAGATATGGTCCTTGTTTATTAAGTCGATCCCGGAGTCATTGACTTTCAAAGATATGCGGGGTTTAGTGTTTTGACCCACTTCGCTCGGGTCATTAGGAGCCGGAATCCCCAATCCCATAAAACTTATTTCCTAAGCTGTTGGGGGCACATAGTCTGCAAGACACATCAAAACTATAAATAGTTTAGGTATAACTAAGTCTAGTGTGATACGACTTATGTAAACACTAAAGCCGCACTAGGCCCTAGGCACAGCGAGGGAGATAGAGATGATAGGGACGAGTATATTGGTCGCAAGAAGCTAAGATCCTATTGTAAGGTCCTGTTACGTTACAGGTATTAGTTGTGATAGAGCTTTCTATCCGGCCTTTTTATTAGTACTTACGAGTTGCTTTGTGTATGGCGCCGCTATTCTGTCAATCAAAGTGGCTGAAGTCTTCTGAGCCTATTGCCACCTGATATATAAACCTGCGGCGGCGGTGAAAGGGTTGTATAATTCGCTATCCGAATTGTGTATTTCCACCTCATATGGATGGTCACTAGCTGCAAGTTGCAGTGCAGGACTTATCCCTGAATGCCGTATGTTTGAAGGACGCCCAAGCGTTAATCTCACCAAATACCCTTTTTCCATCCTTGCAGCCTTATGGATCTCGGCATTGTGGATTACCATGTACGGTAGATCATTCTCAGTGGGCTCTGATTGCAACAGCGTGCCCTCAATTACAGCATTTGCTTTTGAATCGGCAGTAGCCGCCTCAGTGGCTGGCTAACCATAGCGCCATACGTAATTCCTTCAACCTCCGCCGAGCTTTGAAGAATCAACGCACTTTGGCTAAAACGCTTTGATTTTAACTTGTAAAAGCAAAATTGAGATTCCACTCTGTAACCTGCAAAGATACTTGTTTGTCCACAGTAGTAGATAAAACGAGGGTTTGCAAAGGTAACTATTCTTTGTATCAAACCTTCCAAATCACGTACCAAGTTATAAAGCAAATAGCATATTGCATATTCAATAAAACAAATAAGATCATATCCACAAGATTGTCACCCTACAACTTCCCCCAACTATCAATCAAACCCCTTGTATCACCTAATCATGACCGTTCTTTGCCACATCTCGGTTCAGGTAAGGCGAAGAAGCCGCCATTTCAGCTTTACTCTGACGTCGGAACAGCTTGGACGGTCCATATGAGTCGCAGACGTCGCTAGCTGATGTTGTTGCACATGTCTTGCCGCGGCAACTTGAGAAACATACTTTTCCGGGTCCGCCACTTGCATTTGTAGTACACTGAGTAGGAGGGCAGTCTCGTCCTACTTGGTTCACGTTCAGGCAGAAATTGCCTTCATCTATGAATAACTTTCAGCAACCTGGACTTGTTGGATAGGAAGGTAAAGAGGGCATATCATACTAACCGCCGGATGATGAGAAACAAACACATAGAGAACCCGGGGGTCCAGAACCGCAGTACGTTGGTGCACCGCCACACCTGAAGGGGTCGGTGCAGGCTCTGGATTTACAGACGCCGCCAGAACAATATTTACTGGAGGGGCACTATGTCCAATTAGTAACTCCAGTCCCGTTTTAAACTTCAAGGCAACTTACAGCTTTACCACAGCTGCCACAATGGGCGTTATCAGTGCTAGTGTCGGTGCATTTTCCAGAGCACAACTCCATGCTTGAAGATGTTTTCTTGGGGCCGTACTGATGGCAAGGCCCCTTACCCTCGGATGCCGGATCTGTACAGACAGCTCCAGGCTTGGGGAAGTTTTTCTTGTACCACTGGGCGCAGTCACTATTGCCCTGACCTTGGACAAGCCCAATAGGAACTATAGCTGCCATTCAGTCTACCTGGTGATGTTGGAGGCAGGATCTTACTTACGACATGCAAGGAGAAGTAGCTTGAAGTTCATGCATTTTGACGTTGATGTTGATGTTTTCGTTTGCTTCTCGAACAGTGAGTTGATCGCAAATTTTACTCAGTTTGAGCAGGATGCCTCTCCTTATATACCTGGACATTACAACATAGACCAGCCACATAAAGAACAATAACGAGATACAGGGTGATATCACTTGAATCCAATCAGCTACAGCTATCTGAGTCCTGCCTGATCTAACCTATTGTTCTTCGTCATTTCTCGTCATATATATATCTGAGGCTTCCAGTCTTCAGGCTTGAGTAAAAGGGGATACCTGAAGTATGTTTCTGGAAATAACATACCGGGGCTGGATATCTACCTATGATAAGTGGCATTTAAGTTGGACCCTCCCCGTTATAAGACGGATATAGCTGCTGCCAGAGTTCTAGAACAACTGTTATTTGGAAACTTAAAGTTCACACTCACCTTAGCGTCTGCTAGTAAACTTTAGTCTCGTAGTGGCGCTAGGTGCGGTCCGTTAAACAACGTTTATGTCATTTTCAATTATTGGGAAGCTGCAATACATGCTTTACATAAAACTCTATCTACCTTTTGCTAAAGTATAACGTGCTTGATAAGCGAGTGACCCAGACAAGCGAGTGACCCAAAAATATTAACCTTTAAGCTTAATATTTAAATAAAAACACTATAAACTACCTAATTAATTAAAATTATTCACTATACTTATTTCCAGATGCCGGAATATCCTCCTGACAGGTTCTTGCATTATGACCGGTGTTCCCGCATATACCGCAGCGCCGAACACCCGGTCCAACTGACCTTCCTCGACCACC